>JBCAUI010545870.1:0-10598 GCA_038406195.1 Haplosyllis anthogorgicola
TGTCTCTAATTACCTATACCCATCTATCGTCAGTGGCCTATTAAATTAAATTACTCTATCTCTGCAGATAGCAATAATGACTGCCTACTCACATGTCCGTTAGTAACGTGCAGGTTGAAGCAGTTGGCTGGCCAGCCTAAAGTTCCTTTTCACTATACTTAGTCCACTGATGGATATCCGTGACTGCACAAGGCCGGGTTTACTTTGACAGTTAATGTTTATTACAATGTTCTTTAATTCAAACTTCTCTCTTCTCCTTGTCAGCTGGGTGGCCAGACATCAGTCTTCTCATGACTCGTGTTTCATGGTTACCGGATGCATGGATGGCTTCGGACAACCAAGTCATGTGACCATGTTCCTTGGTAAACAAGCAGCGGATCTCATCTCAGGACAGCTTCTGAACTGTCCAATTGATGCTCTGTCAAGAAGGAAGTGAGATGGGATGAATTCTGATGGTTTCGGAGGTATTGGTTCTGGTTCTGGTGATCACTCTTTGTCTAGTGGCCCCACATTGGGCACCAAAATGTCAAGACATCATTCCGGTGGTATATTTGTATATTTTGCGATGAATGCTTGTTGGTTGCAATGCACTAGGCAAAGAGTACTAGCAAACAGTGATTTGAAGATGTAATTGCTCGTTTATTGATAATAGCTTGCTGGAAATGATAGCAGTTATAATGATCTGGTAGTAAAGCATCAATCCAGGAGTAAAACCCTAGAACAACATGAAATTAGAAATGTTATAGTAGACAGTCATTCTGCAGAATTACTAAATGAATATAAATCGATTATGCCACTGTTCTACAGTTCCTAGATATATTCTACTGTGTGGCTACTTGTGTTATTACACTAATTGTTTACTAATAAGGATAACTAAATGATGTACAATTACCTGAGGCAACTAGAAAATAGATATATGTTGATGTGATCCCTCTGATTACTGAATTCCTTCTGGATGTGCTGCTCGTATGCGCTCTATTTTATATGGCTTTTGGGTGACATCATGCACGCACTGCATGTATCACATCATTTCCAGGTGTCATTAGTTGGTGCCATGTGGCTGGAAGCATTAACTAAGCTATATCGTGACTTTTAATACTCAGTATTTATTAGATTATTACAACTCTAACTGCAGTCTTTAGACTACAGCACTCCTGGTGGTAACTCTGATCGAAGTCTAGTCCTTTAACAGGTTTCCGTAAAAATTTTGCTCACAGTCTACTGTTAAAACTGCAAAGGTTACTGCACCTTCTGTAAAAGAACCAAAATGCTTCGTTTTATCTGGTTCCTGTTTTTCACACATTGCGTGTAACAGAAATAAAATCTAGTTGCTGAAATATTCTATTTGCTAGACAATTTAAACATGGTATTGTAGACCGTATTTAATGTATCAAAACCTAAAAGGAAAGATTAGTCTATCGCGCATGCGTCAATAGACTTCTTTGATGGGTAACCAAAAACGTCCATGAGCTCAAAAAAGCACCGGGAACCAGATGGGAAAGGTCAGGGTGCATGGCTGTGAACTCTGTTCAAACTTGTTCATTAGCTGGAGACTTGCTTGGACATTCTGCGATAGACTCTTTAGCCTCCAGCTTTTTTTCACGTGTACTGCCCTTCACCAATGTCGACATATGAAAACTTAAATTTACAAATTCACAAGTTCATTGGGATGAAACTACTGGTAACTTTGGGATTTTGAGTATGCAACATTCGTTGACAAATGTGTGAAAGGCATTTGAAAATAGTCGGCCAAAATATAGGAAATACTATATTTTGTCAGCGTAAAATAAATATTTGGATATCACGACAAATTTCGCGATCGACTCACTAAAGGTAATAAACATGAACAACAAAAGGTTCAATGTGATAGATACGCAAATCTTTTTCCTTAATAGTTTGCCGCTAAAATGTAATTATTGCACAACGGTAATTAATGAGGCTTAGCGAAATAAATTAATTTCTTTTACTGTTAAACTGGCAATGTAATAGAACCCTGTGATTCGTCTTTGCAAATTCGCAATCAGTGGCGGATCCAGGATTTCTCGTAGGGGGGCGCCAACCTTGGGGCGCCCAGATTTTTACCCGATTTTAGCACAAAAATCCCCCTAAACTGCATGAAAATGAAGAAATTTTGGCCCATAGGGGGGGCGCGTGCCTCCCGCGCCCCCGCCCTAGATCCGCCAATGCGCAATGGAAAGTCCGTGAAGGTACACAGGCCTTTTTCATAAACGATATAGATCTATATTTTTATTGTGTATTCGGTAAAAAAGCGATTACAGGAACATAAATAACACTATAGAAATACTATAGGTGCTACATGTAACATAAAAAGCACGCGCAGTTGGTATTGTTAAATTGCACCAGCGCTGCGCGAAGTTGAGCCTGAACAATCGCCCCCCTCCTCCCGTATATAACCGTTCAAAAACGCTCAACCTCTCGAGGAAAAACTAAATAGGTATTCAAAGAGGCCTTGTATTTTTTTTACAAATACACAGACAACTGCAGTGAATAGAATAGCACTGCACAGAAAGTGCTTCGTCATGGCTGTTCATAAACTTCAGAATATAATGTTATGCAGTTATAATTCTGTACAGAGAGAAATATAATTTTCTTTAATGATATATAATCTACGTTATGTAGTGATTGTAACTGTCGTTAGTTTAACTAGTTAATGTCTCAATTTTCGAAGTAACTTGTGAAAATTAAGAACTAACTAAATCCATTTTTGTTGTAAAGTAATCAGCTGCTTGCTTTTGAAGGGGGGGGGGTGGTCCTGGTCACCTTTTTCACAGAATTGTCTGAAATGCCCAGAAATGCATTTTTTTCCAGTGTGGAGATGGGGTTGGGTGGTCCTGGTCAGCTTTTTGCAATGGCTGCCCAGAACACAAACCTAGATTTCCTCCAATACATCGACCCTCATTGCCATTAGGCATGAGGTTCGATAATGATAAGACAATTGACATGTGGTCAGCTTACGTAACCATCTGATTGGACGTACACGTTTCTAATGAAAAAAGTGTGCGCGCATGTGCGTTACAACATGTGGGGTCATAGGACACACTATAAAACTATACGCTAATTCATAGTGAGAATGAGTGATATCGAAACAGTGTTTTTGTGTGAAAGTTTGAAATTTGGCATCTCATACTGTTACTGTTGTAATCATTAAGTTAGGTAGCTGTGAAAGTTGCAACTAACCAGTTAACTGTAAGAAACTAACAGTTGCAATCACTATTATTATCACAATAATATGTCATGTATTAATCTATTCCAATATCACAGTATTCATAAATGCACAGGTTCGCGAACAATAATTTTATCATTACAAATCTTTCATAACAAGACCATGTATGCATTGATTGAGCACTCACTCAACCAGTTAGTATCTGCAGGTTAATCGGACAGCGTTATATGTACATTTTGGCTAGGCAGTGAGATTATGTACATAATATATGATACAAGAAGCATATTCCAGTCCAAATTCTAGGTTGAATCTACAGTTATCAGATTTAAGTTTAATCTTTGTGCGTTAAACATTGCACATCCCAATTTATGAAACTGTTTTAAAATGATATTACATCTCTATACATTTCATCGACTTATCTCAGGAAATCAACGGGATCAGGAAACAAAAGAAATTCACACTTTGCATGTATTATTGTGAAAAGCACGGAATGAGACCAGAACCTATCATTTCTCAGTAGCGGATCCGGGGGGGGGGCTTTTAGGGGCCTGGCCCCTGACCTCTTTTAAACCGTGTTTGTCCGCAATTTTGCCCCCCCCCCCTCTCCGTCTGTTAAAACATGTTTGGCGGCCATTTTGGCCCCCTCGAACATATTTCTGGATCCGCTACTGTTTCTTCCAAAAGCATTAATCTTGATGTTAAAAGATAACTATGCTGGACAGAAAACTGTCACAACTGTTACAACTTCCAGCACTGTTTTCCCGCCATACATTTGCTGCTGCAATCACGTGACAGTCTAGAGACTATCCTATTGGTTCATTAGAGACTACAAGTGTTTATAAATTTACCTGAATAAAACCGTCCAAATTCCAAAGATTAATAACTTATTCCTTTTACACTTGTGTGGATATGTATCGTATTTACCCGAATTGAGGCACCCGGTGCCAAGGCCAAATTTTAACAGGGTGCCTTTTAAAAAAAGATGGAAAACGTAAATTCAATCGTGGCTTAACATAAAATTTATGCAGAAATTGACATGTTTTTAGAGATTGTAACATCTTAAGATGTTAACTTTAATGATTACACTCTCTTGACAAGATATTAATTAAGAATTTGAAATTGTTTATATATTAACTTTGTCTCAAAAATAAGGGGGTGCCTCAATTAGAGAGGGTACTCCAATTCGGACAAATACGGTATCTGTTTTCCTCTATTAATTGTATACATGTACAAAAATATATGTGCAGGCACAGTATTCAAGTGTAACTAGCCACGCATTGGATTTGGTGTTAACAACAGTTATACAAATAACATTAATCTTTGATATGCAAGAAGTAGGTCCGGCCAGCGTCAGTCTACTCGCTTGCAGGGTTCACTTGCTGGAAGAGTTTTGATTTCTTGGGACTGTATCCCAAATGTCCCGGATAAATAGATCCATAATGTCAGACTTTAATGCATAATACGACTCTGCAGTTTGTGTCATAATAGATCAGCTCCTGAAATTCCTATCAATTTGAAAACGCACAGAACAATGGAGGAAACAAAAAATTCCACGCTGCGCTTTGGATTTTCTATTGTTCCAAATCTGATGGGAATTTCATCTACTGTAAGATCAATAAAATACATCCATTGGTGGCTTTTCAGGTAACTTTGAGTCATCCAGTTCAACCTGGGCTACGTGTGAGTGTGAGTAGGGTGGAGGGTCCTTCCCTGTTTCTAGATACCCTGCGTCATCCTCGTCCAACACGGGGCGCTTCTTCTCGTCGTCACCGTCTCTGACTTGCGACAGGATGTGCGCCATCTGGGCGTCTTTCTCCGAGTACGGCGGAGGTTGATGCGGAAGAGGAACTCCGCCCACAGCGCCCTCTAGCTCCTCCTCATCATCTAAGTCTGATTCATACGTAGGATTATTCTTTTCGAACTGTATACGTTTGCTGGTTTTACCAACATCTGTCAATACATCTGCAGGCCTCACATACGGTATTTTCTCAGGGGGATAGAGGCTGGGGGGCCTGGAGGGGATATCCTCATATATAGCATTACTGTACGCAGCAGTGCCGTCTCCTGATCCTTCTGCCACCATCGCTTTAGGGCCACCTCCTCGGAGACATTTCTTGACTCCAAAAACGAACAACAGAACAACCAAGATTCCAAAAATTATTCCTCCAAATACTAGACCCAGCACCAAGGCCAGGTTAAAGTCTTCATCAGAGCCGCCTTTACTGACTACAACAGCACCGATAGGTGGCTCTGTGGTTGTGGGAACAGGTAAAGTGCCGTTTTGCTCTTTAACTGGTGGAACAACTGCAAAACAACCAAATAATATTAGATCTATAAAAATTCTGTTCAACCGTTTAAACGTTACATTGCAATTAAATGTAATTGTTACATTAAAATATTCCAAGTCAGAAAAATTCTTGAGAATTACAATAAATCTAAGTTGCACAATCCTGAACAGCTTTTGAAAAGAAAAAATCAAAAGAAAATATTTTCTACCTAAATATGCGGCATTTACATTTTCGAATGAGAGTCTATGTAATCCAGTTTTATGTCTTAGGAATTGGTTTATTTCAATTAGTATGTCACTCGTACCAAAGAAGCAGGTTTTGCCGTCCCCTCCGAGCTGGTAGTTCTCTTCACACGAACAAAGATAGCTTCCCACTGTATTAGTGCACTTCTGTGAACATCCTCCGTTTGACGTAAAACATTCATTGATGTCTAGTCAGGAAAAGAAAAGAGGGTAGAAATAAATTGTACTTTTTTCACTGCTTTCACTGCTTAATCTCACGAACTGCCATGAATGATCCGGTAAGGATGGATTACAACTAGTGATGGTCTGGCTTTCAAGGTGTAAAATGTGTCCAAAATTTGTCCAGATAAGAATAAATCATGAAAATGGTATTAAATCGTGGGCCGATTCCTCGCCCTGGAATAGGATAGCTTTTATTTCAACATATTACCTTTGGCTGTTGTTACATCAGAAGTGAAATGCACTTCTATGACTGTATCAGTATAATTATAACAGGCACAACTCAAAGCTTTTAAATCACCTGTTCACTTCAGTTATCAACAACTTTGATCCGGGCTTTCAACAACCATTTTGATTAATAGATCTGGTAAGTTTAAAATAGAGCACATTATTTTTCGATGTTTTCCTTTTCAAGTGTATCTTACCGTTACAGCTAAGTCCATCTGGATCTAGTGTGTATCCAGATAAACAGGAGCAAACGAAAGAGTCGCCAACATTCGTGCACATATGTTCACACCCAGCATCAGATAATGTGCACAGGTTTATATCTACAGCAGAAGATAGAATATGGTACATCATGAAACATCAATACATAAATTGCCATTAATGAATTACTTTTGCATGTCAATGCGTTGTGATTAATTGGTACTCAAGCAGCCAGTTTCAGGATCTTACAAGTTTGTAACAAACTATTAATACTGTTATTTGACATTTGTTCAGCACTTAAGGAAATACATTTTTACGATCGAGGGTTTCACATTTTATTAAAACTATTTGAGAACTTGTATAAAACAAATAAAATACATGTTCCGAAGCAGGGAAAAGTAGTATCAGATACATGTGTGCATCTTCATCAGAATATCAACAATAGAGTAGAATTTGCCGTCTTGCTGCATGTTTTTGAGTCGTATAAAATAAAGAGTTCACTGTAGAATTATATTAAATGTAATCCAAGAAAGAAATTTACCAGCCATTAATTTTGCTTTTCATCATTGCTCATTTTGTTCGAAATTGAACGTGAAATAAAAGTTTGAAGTTTACTGGCCCACTAAATAGATGATATTACATTGTACATAACATAGGCATCCCATTTTGGATCAGAATAGCTTGATTCAGGTTCGGGGTAAGGTTACGTACTTTGGCAGGACTTATTGTCCACGAGAGACAATTTGTATCCGTCCCTGCAGGAACACGTGTAGCCCCCGGGGTGATTGTTACACACGTGCCCGCACCCACCGTTATCTACCAAACACTCGTTCACGTCTGTAAATGCATAATAACTTGAGTAAAGTAACATTTTAACGACTAAATTGATAAGATCTCTTAGTTCGGAAATGAAATTAGCATTTGTAGAACAAAAATAAGGTAATGTTTTGTTTTCGTAGACATTTACTGTCAGTTCGAGAAAATCCAGATGCGGCCCCAAATATACCCCTTTTCACTGGCGCATCCGGGATTTCTCATTGGAGCAGCAATCATGGAGCACCCTAATTTTTAGCCATTTTTATGTAACATTTACCAAAAACTGCATGAAAATAAAGAAATGTTGGTCTGTACGGAGGCACCTCTGACGTACCCTTCTCAGATCAACCGATTATTTTATTGATAGATCAGTTACTTTCATGTTCCAAACGTCTTTCTCGCCCAAATTATGTGGAAATTATTTTGAAACCGTATTTGATGTTGTGCGTGCGTGCGTGAGTGCGTGTACCTGCGCATGTTTTCTGGTCCGGCTGGAGGGTCCACCCCGCGCGGCAGTCGCACCAGTTTGACCCGTGACTGTTGTAACACAGCTGGTCGCACCCTCCGTTAGTTAAACTATCGCACTCGTCCACGTCTGTGGAGAGAAGGTGCGTCAATCATGTAGATTAACGTGATATTAAATAATTTAAATAACATTAGAAACGGACATTATTTTTACAAAAAAACCTTCCCAAATTGGGAATGTAAAATATGGAACAAGCACTGTAATTTTCTACAGACCAGCAAAGCAGTATATTGTACTTTGTTACCCATCTTATGTTACTTTGCAATTTAAAATATTTAGTAATGAAACAATGCATGCATTATCATTTTAACTTTATTAATCCATTTGTTCTAGGTCTGTATCAATGTCATCACCCAAGTGTACCCTTTTCAGATTCACTTCGAGTACGCGGGATAAAGTATCTTTACAAGCAATTGGGCTTGATTTTGGTATTTTAATTCAAGGCTTTAAGGCTTCAAATATAGTGGGCTTATTTTGGGGATTCTAGGTAAAACAAAAATAGACGCAAAACATTGATGCTCCAGTTTAAGGACATCTGATATTGCCAAGTACTTAAGAAAACCTAGTCTGTAAGAAAGATAAAAGCAAAGCACATACCTAAGCATTTCTTCCCATCCGGAGCCAATGAAAATCCTGGTCTACAGCCGCACTTGTAACTAGCCTCAGTATTGTAGCAGAGCTGATCGCAACCTCCATTGGCGACGAGACATTCATTATCATCTTAAAAATATATAACCAATTATCATCAGGTTGTAACTGGCAGAGGGAAATATTAATTACTTTAGTTAGACTATTAGATAGATCTATCTTCTAATTGAAATTGTTACCGTCCGCACACGCACGAGGGTAATGTTTTCAGTTTTGTCTGTCTGTCTGTCTGTATGTATGTATGTATGTCTTTCTGTCTGTCCAGGCTATAACTTTTGAAGCACTTGACATAAAGGTACACCTTTATAATATTCAGGTCATTTGGGTACCAAGGTCATGGGATCAAGTTCAAGGTCACTGGAATAATCTTGTTTATTTTCAATCCGGCTCAAATAGAAATGTTTCTCAGATTTTAGATGGATGTTCTTACTACTTTGTTGTATTAAATTGACTTTAATTGATTAGACAAATTCCTACCAATACAGAGTTGTCCATCTTGCGCGAGACTGTACCCGAGTCTGCAAGCGCATCTGTAGCTCCCTATTGTGTTGACGCACAGGTGAGCGCAGTTGTCTGCGTCTATCAGACATTCATCCTCATCTGGAATATCAATTATAAATCATTTAATGCTATTAAAGGATATGTCGTCACACTTAAGTAACTTTCCTGCAGTCTGGCAATACCCACTCTCTGTCTCATTTGAGCATTTAAGGGAAACAGAACACATCTTACACTATAGAACATAAAAAATTACCTGCAACTAACTTTTTACAAGTTACCCTTTAGTGAAAGTTTTGCATCTCTTTAAGTTCAATGACTAGGCTGTGAAAGTATAAAATTTAAACTCATGAAATAGCTTTAAATAGTAATTCTTAATAAAAGTTTTTTTCTTTAAGCAATTCCTATCTTCAAATCAACTTCAAGTCAGTCAACTGTGATGTGAACAAAAACTGGGAGATCATGACCAGGATATCCTTTAATCACTGAATGTTACCGAGGTAATTGTATAAAACACTTATTAAGTGGACATTGAGAACGGATTTTGTCGCTTGACTGCAAATACAATTTGATAAAATAAAATACAGAAGAATATGTCTTGAGCGGCATCTCTCTTGGGCGGCATTTCGCTTTTTCCGGTAGTTTTATTTCATCTGTCCCGAATAGCATTACCGGCCGTAAGGCATCCAGGTCATCCAGAAGTCAGGTGCCGCTCAAGACAGGTTCTACTGTAATAAAAAATAAGGAGTTGTGCCGTCATTGATCTGGTGTACCTGTACAGTCATTGAAGTCCTTGAGCAGGTATCCGGGTCTGCACAGACAGTAGTATGAGCCGACTGTGTTCTGACAAATCTGTGCACATCCTCCGTTGTTACTGCTACACTCATTTATATCTAAAAACAGTAAATATATTTAATTGTGGAAGATTATAGTTCAGTTTGGCTATCCTGTTTGTGCAATAGCGGGTCCATTTTTGTCTCTGGAGGGTACAAAACTTGTTAAAATGTTTGTATGAAAATTTTTGATCATTGCAGAAGAGCGCTCAGCATCCATATTGCATGTTGGCTGAATTGTAAATTTTCTACAACGTTTGTACCAAATGTTCAATTAACGGCATTTCGGCTTTCTGTATCGACGAAAAAGGTTCTGTAGGTTTCTTGGCAGCCATTTATATTTTCCAGGATTGGGAATCACCCCCCCCCCCCACCCTTCGCCACCATCTGCTGAAAAATGCATTTCAGATCATTTTAGAATTTATGGGAGAAATTCAGCGTATTTTAGTGTTGGAATTAGAAAATTCTTGGTAAAACCAGAAGTCATGAGGCTTTGTACACCGACAGGTCATCTCTCGCTACATTGGAATCTGTTGGCTCACTTTAAATATACATAAGGCCAGACTATTTTAATTTGTTGGATTACGTTTTCCCTAGCTCTCAAAAATCAAGAAATTAAAAAAAAAAAGTATCAGAGCCCAAATAATATAAAATCATAACTTTCCGTCACTTTGATGAACATCGTTTGGAAAAATTGTTCATCAATTTTGTGAATTTTAATCAAAATTACAAAATTATATAGTAAAGTCATTTTTTTTCGATCGCCGCTCAAAAGAATTTCTTCCAATGATACGTAATCCAACAAATAAAACGAGTTGATCAGAGATCAAGGCCCCAGCTCACCCCCCATCACTGGGGGGAAAATGGCAATTACGCGAGAACCGCTCGAGATAGAGACTCAAACTCAACGGCATTTTC
>JBCAUI010545881.1:0-10598 GCA_038406195.1 Haplosyllis anthogorgicola
GGTCACAGCAACATAATTTTTGGTAGGCTTTGAGATAGGACATAGGTGCATATTTGTGTAAGATATGAAGTCTCTATGATCAATAGTGTGCTCAGGGTGAGTGTGCAGACAGCGCCAATGTCGACAATGACAATGACAACGACGGACTATGGACAATTCATGATTCTACAGGCTCTTTGGCAATTATGCCAAATGAGCCAAAAAATGTGATGCTTCACCTTCCTTATGGAAGCTCGGTGGTGTCAGAATAAAATGAAAGTGCCGACCAAACTCAAAAAGTTACCGCCCATGCACCTTTCAATCAGATGTGCCTCTCGTCACTGTAAGATAAATTGTGTGATGAGTAATAAAATCACATGTGCTGTTTGAGCATCTTTGCCGCCAAAGTTGGTGAAAGTTGCTCCCCTTTTGGACGGTAGGCTGTGCATTTTGACACCACTAGAAGCTTCTGTTTTTCCTTCGCATCATTTCGAATCACTTCGCTTTTGTAGCGTTATTTTCATAAAAGCACTTCATGCTTACTGCCCGCAAAGAAATAATTACTAATTGTCATATGTTACTGCAATTTAAATAGCATCCATTATTGTACTTTAAGATTTTCTTCGCCATCAAATTTAATTCATTTCATAATTTTGTAAAGAAAACAGGTCTTTACCTGTGTACTTCGTTATTCACTTGACATCACAGCACATTAACCATATTAGGTAAACTATTGCTTATTAGGTAAATTATTGTTCCACATGATTTTTTTATTAAAATAATTTTTCTCGTGGGAAAGGGGACGTATTTTGACATTCACAGCAACGCACCATATGTCATTCAATGTTCCAAGTACTGTTCCTATGGCTGCTATTGTAAAATCTCTGCACTATGAGTTACCTAACTCTTTAATTTGAAGCCCCTTCTCCGGCTAATAGTAACTAATTTATCATATGAGATGTGAGAGAGATAGGAGGGAGGATTTACACAGTGTGCTAGACAAACCTACATCTGCCCCACTGTACATCACATTAGGCATCACTGCTTGCATTATGTTACTTCTATGTAAGGTCAGGAGTTATTTCTGGATTACATTATAATCACGAATTTATTCTTCAGATAGATATTTGGAAACTTTAAGTGATGCGGCAATAGATTCACTGTTGCATGGCTAAATAGACGCGATTAAACAGACCGCTGTTCTACCGAATAAACATTAACAGATGTAGATGCAGATATAGCATCAAACTGATCCTTTGTTTCACGTAGTAAAAGTTTTTTCAGCGCTCTTTTGGTGCATGCTTCAAAAGCTGCATCACTAAACTATATAAATCTTAAAGCAATGAGGTAACATTTCTTTGAAACACATTTTCGTTACGACCTAATGACATGTTAGTAGCCCCATTAGTTTTTTTCTGCTTTTATACATTTTCCTATTTCAGATCGGTAAATCATGTAACACAACAGTTAAAGTCACTGTGGCCTAATATTAAACTATAAACACCCACAGAAATCAACCCTTCATGGGAAACACATCTATCGTCTACCTTGTAAGGCAAACTGGTAATGATTTAGTTGTCCGAGACAGTTAAACTATTACAGCGTTTAACACACGCACCTGCATACCATATTTTACCATCTCTATTGCTTTCAATTTTCTCCTTTTTTTATATAATATCTACAAAATTTACGACATAATAACCAACAACTTCTGTCCTAAACTTTAAATTCTTAAGTTATTAAACGTGTCTGCAAAAAATCGGCATGGTTTATTTTAACCAAAGATTCTGTAGGTACTGAAGTCACCTGACTATTGCTTTTAACTTGACTTTCAGCATTACAACCTGTACAATCGACAATCTCAATCTGATTACAGTTTCCCCTGATATTCATGATATTTGGTGTAATTTCCAAATTAGGCTAACAACTAGACTTTGTGACTCACGCAGCAAATATGTTTACGTTTAACTGTACAATAACAATTGAAATCATCCCACTACAAGGCTTTAACTTTCTAGTATGCACTTCATTATTTCATTTCCCTCACAGACTTTGCTGCTTTTCAACAATCACCTTTGATATTTTCATTTTTCCTATGTTTTTATTCATTCGAGCTCGACATAATGCTGGTAAACCTAGTATCACCTACCAAGCATGCCGCTTTTCTTTATCCATTCATGAAATTTAGATCTCTATCAAAATATCCACAAAATATTACCAATCACAGAAATATGGTAACGAATAACATTCTATAAACGAAGCCGTTGTAACTGCTGGACTTTCTGCGCGTAATATTTCTCCCCTGAATTACTGAGTCACGTGATGACAACAGGTACTCATCTTGCATCATCACTTTACTTTGATCTTTACCGCCTCCTGCTGCTGCAGGTGGGTGCAGGCAAATGACTACACCGCCCTACTTACTGACTGCAGGGATTTCCCTTCCTCATGCACAAATAAGGTAAAATCCTTATTTATTAACCTTCCTCTTTTAAATATCATGAACCTTTCTTGTACCGCAACTTACATATTTTGCAGTGTAAATCCAAATGCTATTTAAGAAACAGCCTTTGTACGTACAAATCGATTTAACGGTTAAATAAACAGACTTATTTTGTTAATAAATCCTTGAAAGAAAATCCCGTAATTGACTTATCCAATACATTATTTTTTGTCATGAAATCCCTTCCTGCTGTGTATTATGTCCCATCCAGTTATGTATCAGCACACAATCTTTTTACATATTGTAGCATTTACCACAATATCACATGTTGATTGTGCCAAAAATCGAGATTCTTGTCAGAAGTAAATTCATTTAAATTCCTTCTGATTGAGAAGTTCCTGGTTTGATAACAATGTGCAACATTCCTGCGCTTTCTGTACAACAGACATCCTTGTTCAGCCAATTAAATAAATTCCTTCTTTGGGTACAGTAAGAAAGCAAGAGGCAGAGATGCCTTTAAAGACCTTGGATCTCAGATCTTATTGTTTGTGTGGGAAATTACCCTGTGACTCCTGAGGGGGTGGGACTCTTCTTTGTACTCCCCTCACTGTAGGGGGGCTCTTCTCTTGTACTCCTCCAAATAAACAATCACAGTCAAAATTCCGTGGTTTTTTCTCTCAAAACGTGCTTGCACAGATCCTTTTAAAAACGTCTGTTACAATTGTTATCTCTTTCCATGTGCAACACTTTTTTAACAACCAAGTCACAAAAAGTACTTAATAATTTGTCTGACACTCCATAAACATCCTAAATTGTGCAACCAAAAGAAAAAATCATTATTTCCATCCATAAACAGCATTAATGACCATATATGGCAGATTATCCATCCAAACACTCTTAAACACGCACACTATGTCAGAAGTGAACCTGTAAATATCCTAATGTTGGTACAAACATGTTGTGATCCAATGCGCATATTTTCCAATTAATGACCACATACAGCACGTATATCTCCCATATATAGTAAATCTATCTCGTGACCCTATGTATGTAATGCTGTGTGTGCCGTGTCGTACACTAGCTGTTGTTATGAGCTATGGTCGATGCGGCGATGTGTTGTGTTGTTTAGGCATTACAGGCATGGAGAGAGGGGCCCCCTCCTCACACACAGGACACATGCCTATAAACCACTATAAGCCTTTTAACACCACGCTCATCATAATGTTCATATCATACAGCCTGAGGGGAGCAGCGTTGTTTACTTCCGGGGGGGGGGGGGGGCTGAAGATGACTGATAACAGACCAAGTAATTCATTGAAAAATACTCTTTGTTTTCGGACCGTCTATATTTTACGATATTTTGATCTCAAGACTTTTGAGTAATCACTTGCAAAAATTGCGACGGCACAGAATGCAGACGTTTTCTTATGGACATAACAAAAGAGACCTTAATTTAAGAAACCAAAGGCTTGGAAGCAACTGCCTGATTGGCTCTTTACCTCTCTGCATCTACACGATGGAATCAAGTATACTTTCTTGGTGATTGTGGTGATGGGCAGGGCCCTGCGGTAGCATTTTTTAAAATACAGGCTAAACATAATCTCCATTAATTACCAATATTTTAACGGATGCCTCAAGTAAATACATTTTCAAACAAATAAATAACCCAATATTACTTTTAAATTAAAATCAACCTGTGTCACGAAGCTAAATGTTGATCCACCCTTGATAAGGTCAAAGGTCACTGTGTGAGTACGCATGCGTGTTGTACTCGACATCGGTTCTTGGTTCACGGTCGGTTGACCCGAGGGAATGTCAAGGTCACGGTTCAGTGACTTCTATCAATGCAAGAGACGGTAAAATAGAAAGGAATTTGTGCCTCTTCTTCTCTCAATAAGATCAAAACCGACCGTTTACGCTTTACTGTAAAAACTCTCGAAGAGGAAACTATGAAAAAGGTTTTAATCTCGAGTGTCAACAGTCTTCTAAGTTAACTGTGGACGTTGTGCGAAGAGAAAAGCGAATAGGCCTATTTGCCGAGGAAATTAGTTTTTCTATTCACTTTCTGGCTTTCAAGTTATCTGTTCTTCAGATTTTTCGCTTCATGCAGATTTTCGTTTCATAACTAGCAGATTGCAGATTTTCTCGTTTTCAAATTAACAAGAACAGAAGGAAAAATAACTTCGTGCGAAAACAAAAAACCAGATTTTTTTCGACGACCGCGTTGAGGGGTGTCAAATCTCAATGGATTATACCAAATCAAAATTCTTATTTTTTATTTTCTTTCAAGAAGCACCCCTTAAAACTGGTCTCGGCACCCGGTGCCTCGATTCAAGAGAATACGGTTTTTCAGCAATATAATTTACCGCTGCTTGCTGCAAAAAAGATATGTATTTCAATTCAGGTTTTTTATTTATGGCATTTCTTGTATTTGGGAGGGGTGACGTTTTCTACATTAGCATTCACACAATAGTTTCACTGAACAACATCGTGCTTTTTGCCGTTCTATTTCCCACTTTCTTCTTCTTTTGTACAGTTTATCAGTAATAATAAATTATGCCAAGCTTTTAATTGTAAGGTGTTAGGAAATCTTAAATCAAATCTCGCCAAATAAACAATAACCGTATTAAATGACGCAAGAACTTTTGTATTACATTTCTGATTCTCTCATCGGGGAAATTTAGAAATGTGCCACACTTTTTTACATCTACGTTTAACCTAAATTGCCTGATCAAATAACTTTATGCCACATTTATTGCAATAGTCTCATAAGGAACATTGCGCATATGCCGAGCTATCCGTGTAGCTACATTTCGGACATAGACTGCTGTAGCAAAGCTGAATTCCAAACATTATGATTTCAAGCCTGACGCTCTGCCGACTAAACTATCCGTGCTGCTTCTACGCGTACACGCTCAAAACATTACTTTACTTAAAACATTTATGAATTTAGTAACCCGTTATTCCCCCCCCCCCCTCCAAAAAAAACCCATCTCTGTCTAACAGGATGTAGAAGCCTACAATTACCTTTGTTTTTAATACAAACGTTCTATTTAAGGAATTCCGTACAGATCACTTTGTATGCACCGTAAGCAAATTTCCACATAATTGTGTACTATGTACCATGCGAGAGAAGTCGGGATATGGAAATACTTGAAATAATTCGGATAAAAACGAATAATTATTTGAATTGTTCAAACGTTTCACGATTATAAAATTCCCCAGGTCTATCCTCATACTACATCCCTCCCACTCAAGGTAACCCCTGAGAGATCTGTATCCTTTTAGTTGCACGAACTGAGCCCGTACGATGTATGATATTGTGTTATTTTTGTACAAGAGATATCGCATAGTATTTTAACAATAAAATATCAATTCCTTAGTGCCCCTCTGTGCTAACTGTTCAATGCCTGGGAGATGCCGAGTTTTCAATGGTTCATTCAGTGGAGCATTCGTCTTCTTACTAATCACCTTATTATGTCTCACCACACCAAGGTGTAAAATTGGTACATGTCCAACTTGGAGACCACATGCTTTGCATGGCTGGGTAAGCACCCTTCCCTGGGTTACAGTTGTAAACTGCTGCAGAAACCAAACTGCCTAATTCCTGTTAATTTGCTTTGAAAGTGCTAAAGGAAATAATACAACGTGGCCATTTCTCCAAGATTTTTGCTTCATCTGGATATCTAATGTAATTTCTAGAGTAATAGGATTTATAAAGACAGGAAATAGAATTTTTAAATTTCAATTTGAATTTTATACCATCTTCATGCGCACAAGTTTCCTGTTCATTCACAGCCAAGGCATACCTTATATACTCAGTTACCATGGTGACACTAACCCGTCCACAAAAATTCTCGTCTTAAAGCATCAAACGTTTACAAGTCCGGTATAAATTACCGTTAGATGAGTTCACACGTTAAAGTAGTATATGATGCAGTTTTTGTGCGCGGATTTTACGCCCGTTTAACAGATCTGTGTTGTAGTATTATTAACCGTCCAGTGACTCGTGTGTATTTCACTCTCACAATAAACAGGATATATTTGCTAAAACCATTCAACATCGCATGCAAATGGTCTCTAAATGATGGAAAGTTTCAAATACGTTAGAAAATTTCAGAAAAGTCCATCGACAGTCACTTTCACATGCAATACCAAAAACATATCTTTACTACCTACAACTTAAATACCTTAGCTTGCGTGTGATCTTAATTAACGAATGAAACAGCTCTAATTCATGAGTATTAAAAATCAAGGTTATGTGTATTTAATTTGTACTGTAAGTACACAAAAGTGCAAAGACAGGTTCAACAGTTAACATCAATAATGTTATTCCCTTTAATTCCTTATTTAAACTATCCTACATTTTTTTCTGTATTCATCAACATTCCTTACAGGATTAGCCATTAACTAACAGGTTTTACTATTAAGCCCGTTTAATCCCTCTCAAGCTTTTGACACTTGAAATTCAAACCAAATCTGGAGCTGAAAACTCTCTAAGGGTTCAATTCCCTTACATGAATCCATTAACCGAAGATATTTTTTTATCAAAAGAACAATATTTAACTGCACCATTTTAAACATACAAAATAACTGATGAGACTAAAGGAATTACAGTATTCCGTACACAATGCTTTGTATGTGTCCTAATATCAGCCAGGTTTTCTTTATGATCTTTGATCTAATGTCTGACAGCTTATCACTTCTGTTAAAGAATAGAGCATTATACAATACTCCTGTAATTACAGTACGGAACATAAATTACGTTTAGTTAAACACTTTGACGTTACGTCATATGTGACGAATGAAACATTACGAGAAACTTGGTTCTTTTACTTAAGAATTTTTTCATCTCACACAGGTTTTGCCAATACCCACAAATGCCCATCACTCAGCTGACAGTTCCTCAGTAATATTACCGGAAACTACCAGATATGGGAAACGTAACTGAGTTTCCTGAACTTCCGATGCAGCAACCTCAAACTGAATACATCGCAATCGTATACATGTTGTGGGATGAAACCACCAAAACCATGCAACCACAAACGTCCTTTACCAGCAAATATATTACTCTTTGACCATTAAAAATGTACATATAAATGACCACAGATTGTTGTACTCTGACAGATTTAGCAACTAATGTTTAAAACAATGTCGCAAGTTGCACCAGTCAAAAAAGTCAAAACAAAGGAAACTAAGATTTAGCTACACGTAACGACATACATTCATTATTCTGAGAAATATGTGTTGATGTCACATCCCGTGGCGTACCACACAGGCAACTTGGCAATTTCATAACCAGCAGTGGTGTAATTACACATACGAAACCTTCTGTTGAATGTTCCAACTAAATTACGTGTAGTTTAACCTCTCTAACAAACAGCATGTTTTCATAACCCTTAACGCGCATGCAGTTACAGTCCCAATGCTACTTTTTAGCATTGGGCTCACAGGCTTAACATTACAGTGTTTACGATTTGTGCGTTAGGTCGGTGCACTAAGATGGTTCATGAGAACGCGCTGATACAGTAGTATAATGGTACTCACCAGATACTGGATCTCATTGTAGATCGGTAGTTCATAGGCTCCTTGATCCGTGAGACTGTTATCGTCGTCATGGTAACCCATCATTTTAGGTGGGACGGCGGGTGCGAAACTATCTTTAGAATCCTGTGACCGTGTCAGAAAACCTCCATCACTGAAATCATACATCCATATTACATTAGCAATGCACAGTGATAGCCAGACTTTTGTTCCATTAAATTTTATTTTTCTTGAGAGCGGCTTTAAAAATATTCGTGAAATTGGCATGAATCATTTTCCTGGCAATGTTAAAAGCGAATGCAATTACTTTTTGCATAAGAATACACACGACTGCTGTTTACGTTGAAAGAAAAGAGAACCAAAAATCTGCAAAATGTTTGAGGGTTGTGGTGGAAGCCGATGAGCATTGTAATTTTTAACACTACAATTTCAGTCTAATACCATTCAATAAGCACAGCACACAATTTCACTGGACCAGGATTTTATTTTAAACTGACGAAAGTGCACTCCTGCCCCCTCCCCGTGTTGTCATACACAGCAAAATCTAAATGGATAGACATCATGTGTTACTTACTCATCAGAAAGTTTTCCGTCGGACCAGGATTTCTTATTACGATTTAAATCACTAGAATGTTTATAATCCGGCGGTAGCGTGGCACGCGTAGAGTTATGATTAAACGAGTTCGTCAGAGCGTTAGGGTAACTAGTACTGTTACTAAGCACGTTGGGTTGCCTTGGCAACGGGTGTCTCCCTGGTGAAGTACGTAATCCTATTGAGTTAGCGTTCGATGTGATTGTTGACGCACGCGAAAACGTGCCACTCGACGTCGTACGGTGATCAGGTGTCCCTTGATTACCATGGTTACTGTTACTATGGAGGTAATTGTCATTAGAGTTTGTTCCTCCGTTTCTATGGATACTGTTGACTTGGTAACCTTCCACTAAATGTTTTTCCTCCATTTCAATAGCATTGCGTGTGTGAGCTCCTATTGTCCGCCTTGCATATTTCTTACTCGGCGATCTGGAATATATCATAATTATTACTTGAGGCGACAATTACATTGAAAACATTCAGTGCGCTGCGGTGTTTGTGCAGTTTGGAAATATTGCAGCTCAGAATTATAAAAACAATTTACATGTGTATTGTAAAAGTCTGAACATGACTATTAAAGGTATATTTTACCTGACGAATACTTTGTCGACTTTGGTGGCTTTTTTCTTGTTGTCTTCGATTGTCTGATACTCAGTTCTTCCACTAAAAGAAAATTAAACAAAAAACAAAGTGAGATAAAGCAACAAATTGTTGGCACTCCTGATGGGTCAATCAACTGCATGTTAACGGGATCGTCAAAAAATGTCTAAATTTATTAGTAAACGAACAACAATGATTCCTTAGTTGCTGACTTAATCACTTATGTTATCAAGTCCGATTACTTGAGACACATGTAGTTTTCTGTGTGTTCGGCACACTGCACCGTTCCACCTAGTTCCACCATATCGAATTTGCTAATGATTATACTAAGCAACATATTTTGATAAAAAGTCAAACACGTTGTCGAACTACGAGCACAAAACAGTAATAAAACTTATAAAATATCTAATATTAAGGATTAACAGGTTATTATTTGTTTAATACCTAATGCATGCTGAAATTACATACAACAGAACAATTACTGGTAATTTTATTTTGTTATTGTTTTTGAAGGATTCCATTCATATCAAGACAAATTTTCACTTGACAAATGCTGAATATAATTTATTTAATAAAGGGCATCATACATAGCTAGAAACCATAGGCCAAAGCGTAACATTAAGGTCAAGGTCACTCTTTAAAGTCAAACGTCAAGGTCAATTTGAATTTGACATTCAATCTTGGGGTATGTGAAACAAACGTATTTCATTTTTTTTGCATTGTGATATTACTGTATTACAACGTGAAGGCTGGAATTCAAATTGCAACTTGTACTAGTTAATTTACATGTATCTTCCATTCAATTTGGAAAAACCCGGCTACAACGATAAAGCAAAAGTTAGAAAATGGCACGTTTTCATTAAGGCAAAGAACAGGAAACCATGTGATCAACAAATGGCAATATCCACATCTGCATGAGCTTGTATTATCACTCACTCATTGTCTCTATGATCTATTAGCAAACAGTTTCAGCTTCAAACCTCAAGTTCATGCGGCGCACACACTGCTGCTGTTATGTATATTCTGAATATTTCATTTTGCTGTATATTTTTATTTACCTCGTGGGATCTAAGTCTTGTTCACTAGAAGCGTCGAGTCTGTAATTTACAAACATTAAACAGAGTTCATGGAGGTATTCAACTGTTGTGGTGAATACTCTGCTCAGTTACAGTCCAAGCGCCGATCCAATCACATACACACTCATGGAAACATCTCATACACCTTGCAATCTATGTCTTCACTATACGCTACACAAGAATAAGTTCCTTTGTAACCATACAAAGATTTATAAAATAGCCTCTATACACCTCCTGCTCTTTGTGCTCGTAAACGCCATCCGAGAAACAATTTATTTCATTTCATTCGCACACACACACACACACACACACACACACACACACACACACACACACACACACACACACACACACACACACACAC
>JBCAUI010545892.1:0-10598 GCA_038406195.1 Haplosyllis anthogorgicola
CCCTCTTTATGTTCTGCAAAAATTATATTGATACCACATATATTCCTAGTTTAGCAGCCATATTTGTGTTTTTTCATATATGATGTGAGATTTGCTCTTAAACACTTTAGTTGTATCCATGTTATATTGTAACCAATATTGTTTTACTTTTTTGATAATGCCAAATGAGGTCAGGTCCATGTGGACCTATTTTTGGATTACGCAACCTACCGGTTCGATAACTCAAACTTAAAAGAAATTGGCCCTAAAATCATGCACCAATTGATAATGTTACAACACCAACACTGCTACTATCATTTTCTATGTAATGCTATTTGCAATCTTCACAAATTATTACTATTATGACAGTTCGTATCAAAATACGTTCACATTAATTTAGTGCGTTGGTGTTACAATAACCTGATCCCTAGACGGTTTACACCAAGAAAAACACCGCACATTGATACAAAGGCCTCCGCAACATCATCATAAACGTGCACTTTTTACCCTCAGAATTTTGAGAGGTTTTTAGCAGATTTGCAGGGCAAAATGGCAAGCTCGTTTATTTTCTGGTAAATAAAGGTGTAAATATTTTGGAAAGGATCCTGGCAGCTGATACTGACGTCAGACGCTTCTATCTCATGAGCTAAACGTGTGGATTTATCCACCGTAGTTGCCCGTATTATAACCCTTTGATAAGACTTATTATTTTTATTGTTTGGATTACATTCCCGCCGCCATTTGAATTAGGGAATAATAATAATAATAATAATAATAATAATAATAATAATAGGTACAAAATGAAACTTGCAAAGCGCGATTTTGTAGCTATAATTATGTGTTGGTGTGCTGAACTGCAGTGGTAAAGCATAGTGCTTTACCTTTGTGCTTCATGCAATAAATACAAGCCGCACTATTTTGCCTACCTTATTAAGGAAAAGATGCCGTGATAGACACGCAAATTTATACAATTCCTAATTTGTGAAATAGTTCTAAATAACTAAAATAAACAAATTATTAACTCGCTAATGTTAGTTATTTCACTTCTAGTAATGTAAATCTGCCTAATGGGGCAGAAACGTGCTGAATTAGGGAAGCAATATGAACGAATTAAATCCTGTGGCGAAAAGACAGTTGTTGAAAGTACATGTATGCTTTCGCAATACTATAAAAATTAGAGTTGCATTGCAGAGTTTTAAGGTCATTAAATGAAGAATAAGGAGGAAGGGTAGAAATTTGGGGTTGATAGGTAAAGACTTCAGGCAAAACGGCCAAGGCCAGTCAGGGTTTATTGAGCAAAAAGTAACTAGTACGACTCGAAAGGTAAACGTGAATGTTGCACCTGTGCCTAGAAAGCCAAAACTGAAATAGATGCAGAAAACGTTTGTCTGTGATACAGATGTAAATGCTGCTCAAAAACTCAGATACATAAGGTCTCTTTTGTTCAGTAAGTGGATCACATACTGCTGGGATAGTACGAAACCAATACGAGTCTAAATTGATTTGCACGGCTCAAGATTTACAATTCACTGTGAGAACAATAGAAATTAAGCGCAGATTTTTTTGTTTTGTTTTGTTTTGTTTTTGTTTTTTTTTGCGACCAGGAAATCAATTACAACGCCCACACGTAACGTTTTCTCCCCTGATGGGTTATTCTTTACTTATATTTTGACGAGGCTTGCTGACATCACAGCTACCTCTATTCATGCTGTTCCTTTAGTTAGTGAAGTTGGTTACATTGCACATGCGCGTGTAGATCACACGAGGAATTCCCGCGGGAAACTAGGGGTTCGATCTAGTTTTATCTAAAAACCAGGGCATGAAAACCTAAGCTATTTTAGAATCTTTCCGCTTCCGGTGTGTAATGTCAACAAGCTTTGGCGGATCAAGGGGAGCATCCCATTCAACGAAAAATTACTCCGCCCCTGAAATGCTGCCACAGCCTTTCATGTTCCTTCCTAAACACCTCCAGATTGGTGTTCACTGGCAGCCCATTGGCAGATTTAGGGGGCGCTAGAGGTGTGCCCCTCCTGCCGCGGCTGAATTTTTTTCCATGTTATGCTGGGTTTTTTTCCGAATTTTGGGCCAGGCACATTGGTGGATCCAAGGGGAGCCTCTGGCGTCCCCGTACAGCCCCGTCCCCGTACAGCCCAAATTTTCTTCATTTTCATGCAGTTTTTGGCGATTTTTACGCAAAAAGTGGGTAAAAATTGGGGCGCCCCTTAAGCTGGCGCCCCCCCCCATACGGGAAATCCTGGATCCGCCAGTGAGGCACCACCCATAGGGAAATCTTGAATCCACCGCTGCAGCCACTTACAAATATTGAAAGATGCCGTCAGCTGCGAAACATACAGAACAAAAGAATTCCACGGCGTGCTTTTCGTGTGGTATTGTTCCAGAACTGTTTTAATCTACCGCTAGTTAACGTTTGGTACGACGTATTTTAAAAATATTGTGTTTTTCCAGGCTCGACCAAAAGGCGAGGGATTGACTCCCTATCAAGGCAAGAAGAGATGTTTCGGAGAGTATAAATGTCCCAAGTGCAAGCGGAAGTGGATGAGCGGAAACAGCTGGGCGAACATGGGACAGGAGTGCATCAAGTGCCACATCAACGTGTACCCACACAAACAGGTAACCGTCCATAAACAGGGCCACAGGGCCGCTCAGGACGGATCAGCTCCATTAACGGCCTAGCCATTCCTCGACCAAAACAGAAAATTCTCAAAATGACTGACAATTATCAAAAAGTGTTAGTTAAAAAAGATAAACAAGTCGAGTTAAAGCCTGAATTTTCTAGTGTAAGTTGACGGACAATATTGATATTTTGTCCGTTATTTTGGGGGGCATAAAATTCCGTTAAGGTCGAAGTCTGTCTCACAGAAGACCAATCTTAATAGCAGGTCCAGAAATTTGTCCAAAGGGTGCCCTGTGTCTTTCGATACTTATACTTTTATGTAGCTGATCTGTAATGCCTCCATTTTGGATGGGAAGAAAAGGAAGGCTTAATTTAGGGTCCTGATCCAACAAAAAAAAGTGAAGGGGTGTCATATATGAAAGCCAATTTCTCCCTTGACACACAAGAATACAATCCTCTGCCTGTTCACAGCTGAGCTACTCAGTAATTGCTCACAAGGAGCACCATCGTGGCTTATCCTTTCAAATTCTGGGGAAAGTTTGGTAAAACTAGATACAGCTGCGATAACTTATTAATACTATCGAGAGGCTGGTTATTTCTATTAAAACAAATATTTACTGCTGTTATTCCTAACAAAGAGTGCATGTAGTGAAAGCCAGCCCAATTTAGAAAAAACAATTTGAAAAGTACACGTTGTATCGTTTTATTTCCCACCTGCTTTTCACCGAGCATCCTTCAATTAAGTACCTTAACACTTAAACGTCTAAGTGGTAAGATGTTCTAATAAATTGTGACGTACTTTGGTTAATTTAGCTAACATTAGCATTCACTGAAACTGGTTTGCAATCGCGCAACATGTAAACGTTTTTTCCAAGGGGGTGTGTGTGGAAGAGGGGTGGGACAAGATTACAAGTTCGTATAGACTGTGAAACTTGTCTTTGGTGAATTTGCAGCATTACACATTGTTTTAAACTAAACTTTAAGGCATTTAGGGTGACATTGATTGCACTGTACGTCTTTCAGGGTTTGCCTTCAGGTCCCATGCCTGGGCCCTCTTATCGGATAAGAGGCCAGAGCTAATGCAAACCCTTCCTTTCAAGCACTGTTTGGCATGTACAGTAATTTATTAAATAGATAATTCACCCAAGACAAGTTTTTCCGTAATTTTGTCCCGGGACTTCATACCAAAATTTTTTCTGCGAGTGCTACTGATTAGCTCGTCTATTTTTCTTCAGTTTGATTTTTTCAAATTTTTAACTTTTAAGTCATAATGCAACAATCAGCTAACAACATTCACTTTGCATTATCCGTCGTTCACGTGGAAATTTTAATCTGTTGAATGATTTTGTTAAGAGGCACTCGGAGAGATAGAAAGATGACCCCCCCATTTGTTTGTTTTTCTGAGCTCATTGAACATAAAATTTCAAAACCATACATTAATCTGTCCGCTATTGGGCAATTATTTGCTGTTGTGTTATTCTCTTTCGAAAATACCAACTGATCAAGCAATCTAGACTATCATAACGTTTAGTGTCTCTTCCATTTGTTTTTATTTCTTGGGTTTGTTGTGTTTTTGTTGTTGTGTTACCATGGCAACCTCTGCATGATTTCAGCGCCCCCTAGAGAAGAACGCTGCTGAATTGCTGACCCCTGTGTTTCAGCGTCCACTGGAGAAACCGGATGGCCTGGATGTTTCTGACCAGAGCAAGGTTCATCCTCAACATCTGTGTGAGATGTGTAAGCGATTGGGATACTACTGTCGCAGGGTCAACTAGAGTGGTGCCATCTCGAGGAGAAAAGAGAGCAAAAGTGGTGTCACGTGGTAATGCGGAATGTGCTGACATCTGGTTATGAAACTGAAGTACCAACTATTACTATTGTCGCCACGTAGGCCATCTGGTGTTGGAAGATTTTATAGTAACGAAGTGCCGCCTGGTGGCAAGTGAGTGATTTACCGGGTGTTGTACTTAAATATGCAAATAATTTAGAATACTAAGCCAAAGAAATCCTGGTGCTGTCATGTTTAACCTAGCCAAAAAGGAAAGTCCATCCAATGCCACAAGTGTACTTAATCAAACAAATTTTGGTGCTATAAATACGGTCCAAACCTGCTAAGAGGGAAACAGCTATAGTGAAGTTTGAGATTTTACCGGTTGAATTTTTATATATTTTTCCTGAGCTTGTTTCAGTTTTATTCGTTTTCACTGGGTAATTAGCCAACTCCTAAAATTGTCTTCAAAAACGGAATTTCTTCCTGTAAATCGGATAGGTGTGAAGACAATAAAATTTTCTATCCCCAGATACACTAATGTATCCGAGTATTGTAATAATAATGATAAAATGTCGAACATATTGTATGATTCCCTTTCGAATTTTATGTGCCTTGTTAGTTTCGCACACTTTTACAGCATTACTGCTACCTAGCCCAAGTGTTGACTCCTTTCGAATTTACCTTTTTAAGCATTACATCAATGTTATTTGCTTCTTTGTAGACATTTTACATTTCAACACATTTTTAAACTGAATTTTATGAAATATAAGATGCTTAACATTTTCATAAATTGGGACTTAGAGTGATTCTTAGAATCTAGACTTTCATAAATAATTTAACTGATCACATTTTGTTGATCTTGATTCATTAAATATCTCATAATTTAATAATTCACCATTTTCTAAGCATCTCAAAGATGGTATCTATGATTCAGTGGACCAAAGTATCCAAGAGACTTGCATAATATAACATCAGAATTTCACCGAGAATTTTTCGTTTAGCAGTTCATCCATTTCCAGAGATAGTAATTTGATTGCATAGTTCCTCTGAACATATTCTATCAACAGATGTATCATCAATCTGTTCAATTTCATAGAGTACACAACTTTTGTTAATTGTTTGGATTACAATTCATTCACAGGATTTCAAAGTGCGACAATTGGGGGGAAAACATTCGTGTTCGAAATTAATTTTGCCTGCTAAGGCAGGCGAATTTACACCATTGCTATTAAAATTGATAACTTAAAAATTACCAATTTTAGTAATCGACCTAAATCTAATCCTTCTAAAGACATTAATTTTGAAAAATCTTCTTAAATTTGGAGTCTGTGCAGAGATGGAAATGGTTTGTTTGTTCAAAATACCCTTTTCTGGTTTTTCATCTCTTGCTAAATTTTTCATCACTTTCATTTGTGAAATGACTAAAATTGAGTGATTTCCGATTTTTTGATGAAGGTCCCAATTCCATCTCTGCTATGTATACTCGTTATATCAAAAATTTGTCAGCAGTTGTCACGGGGGTTTTCTTTACGCAATTTAAGAAACTGCGGAAATGTAATCCAAACAATTAAAAAGAAATAATAGGTCATGTTGAAAAGAAATCCTCGTGTAGCATGTATATTTTTATGTAATTCAAGCAAACTTTATTTACAGATTTCTGTAACATTTCCGATTTGTTAACAATTCCTTACAAACTTTTAAATATATGTAAATTTTTGTTTGAAGTTTTTGACTTGAAAAGTTTTGATTGAAAGTTTTGGTTTTGTATATATTGGCACCTTGATTTGATATATAATTATTATTATTATTATATTTACATTATTATAATTGTGGTTGTATCTGTATATATTTAATGGAATATTATGATTAATATTATTATAATTGATTATTTATCACGATTATTGCATACTTGATCGTCAGATGAAAATACCTAACTTCTATATTGAAATGAAATATTTGCCAAAAACATTTTCCCATAAAAATTGTTCAAAACGTCAAAATCCAAATACATTTTGACATTTAAGAATACCTTTTGATAAATTTATTTTCACTTGGAAATACATTTTCTATCTTTTTAGAATTTATGTGAAATTTTCAAGACACTTTACTCCAATCATGAATTGGTGCATTTTGGTACAATATTTTTGCAGCATTGTTTTCAATTTGAAACCTTGAGACTCAATTTATTCATTGTTTAAAATCAGTAGCAAATGAAACGAAAATACCACCTTGGATTTGAAACGCATGGGCTGAGCCACCCGAAGTATGAAAGGGTATGAAGTGGTCCCACAAAATGGTTGGGCACTAGTCCCAGATAAGGGACTACGATGGTTGCAGCCAAAAACTAAATAATAAAAAAGGAAACGGAAATTTGAGTATGCAAATTTCTTGACAATAGAGAAGGAAGATGGTTTCATTTTGTACCGATCGGAAAGTCATGCAAGTGAGATCCTGGTTTATTGGTGCTACTAAGTCTGTAACTGATGGAAAATGAGTGTTGTATTCTAAGTCATTTCCCACATACACAAACAACCTGCAAACTACTACGAACACTTTCATGTCTGAGCCAGAAAAAAAATTAAACACGAGCTAAGCGAAAGTTATAATTGTCTTGGTAAAAAAAATCTGTTGGAAATGGAAGTCTTCTAGAATTTAAGTAAAGATTTAGCACTTGCCGTTCTTTTCTAGTAAGACTCCGAAATGAAGACTTTGAACTAAGCACCCACCCACCCAGTTCGATTGGTAACAAATATTTTGGCTAGCGTTTTCCCCGATATGTGATTTCATAGACGTTGAAAGTCTATGATGTATTTTTGCAGTTGTTATTAGAACTTGTGGAGAAATTGTTGGACATGTAGTTTTCCTGAAGTGGCAAATTGATAACAATTTGTGCTTTAGTTTAGAATTGTGGTAGTAGATTTCAGTGGAAATTTGAGCTTAACTTGTATCATTTATTATTAATACTGCAATATATTGTTTGTTATATTTTGGGAAAATATAACCGAAAGAAGGAAGGAAAGAAGGATTAAAACATTACTGCGAATATCAATACATGTATATATTTGGGGGAAAATGGCCGAACTTGAGAAATGTTGTCTTATGTGAATATTTGGAATATCTTGGTCTATACATTAAATGGGGAAGTATTACTACTACAAGAAACACACACGTCATCATTCCTACTTTTGTTATATTAAAGAGTATTGAAGGCCTGGATAAATGCAATACGTATCGATAGAATATTGTGAAATAAATTCTCAAGAGTTCAAGTGATGTACGAATGATGATTGAATACATTTTACAGTGACGGATTTATGGGATGCTGATGGAAAATAAGTTATGGTGGACTGAATTTTACCCGGAAAGATTTAACGAAAGCACAACGGCAAATCCTTATGTTCTGGGAATGAATGAACATTTACTCGTATTCATAAAGTTGCCATGGTTTTTGACCAATTTTCATGCAGTTTTTGAACAGTAATATAGGGGGTGCCCTTCAAAATCCTAAATCTGTCGCTGTATTATGGTTCAGTTGGTGTGTGGTAAATATTCTGTATGAATTGCTGGATTTATGAATTGTGACTTCTTGAGAATTTATTTCATGTGATGTTCTATCGGCAATATGGGGTGTATACATACTGTATTTCTATCTTGGTTAGTTTGACGCATGCTTTTGTGATCTAATATCTCAGCCTAAATAATCTGCAATAGAAGCAATGCTACATGGGAATATATTGTGCAGAGTCCACACTCTGTGCGCCATAAATTGAGCACACAAGCTAGTTGAATTTGAATGGTAGAAATTGACTATTTTATCCATTCATCCATGAATGGCATTCGAAATCACATTATGAAATAGGAAATATTACGCACAATTTCCATCAATCTGGGAACGTTTGGAAAGAAAGGAATTACACAATGTGTCCTGTGTTGTCAATTCTGTGAAATCCAATTTGCATGGGACGAAAAATTGTTTTGTAATAACCAACTTTCTTGATTATACAATTGTATTGAATTTCCATTTCTTATTCAACGAAACTAATTTTTTTTCGTTATCAAATAGTTTTGTAAGACGTATGAAATCCGAGAATTTTGTTGCATACATTAATGGCGTACAGAGGTTTAGCAGGCAAAGGATAAAAAATTCTTAGCCTTGTTTAGCAATGCGGAAGAAATTCGAGAAAAAACCGCTAAGTGCTTGTTGTATTATGATGAAATTAAACTTGATGCCATGCTTGATATGTAGATGTAGTTGAAACTTGTATGCTTATTTTGAATATGAAGCTAAGCAGCTGTTGGAAGGATCTGTCTGTACTATATTTAGTATTAATTATAATTTAATGTTATTTTTTATTATTGTGAGTTTTCTGTATTATATTTGCCATTTATATAATAACGTTATTGTACTATCTTGTAACCAAGCAATTTTTCGAAGAAAAAACTGAATTGTCTGATTGGCTGGTTTATTGTGTAATATGATCATTGATTGGTCAAAAGGTTCGAGTATTTGTTGAAAGGTATCCAATCAGACCGATGCACATATTTTATCCTATTATTTTATTACCTGAATAGTATAAATCCAAGATTGACTTGTATGAATATTTTGGCTCTTTCCTTCAAAGTATATTTGATACTTTTATGGAAGTGTGGATCATGATTATGATAAATGTTGTCATCATTGTACATATTTTATAGCAATATGCATGTAGTTTGAAGCAAAATAAATCCAACAAAAATTTCTGAGCAAAAATGCTACTTCAGTTTTATTTCTGTTTCCGTAACGAACATTTTCTACAAGGACATGTTGAGCTTATCACAAATATATCAAGTATGTATTGTGTTGACAATATTTTGACATAAAAATAACACTTGCTTTCTCAAATTCACAGATCAAAACCATTATCTCATAATTAAACTACAAAACATTTTTCATCTAAATATCCCATCCAACACCTAACAATAGTAGCACCAAATTACTATAAATTCATTGTGTAAAACAAAAAAATAATTCCGCATTTGTAAATAATTTTATAGAAACAAAACTCTTTTCAAGAAAAAACATACAAAATTTGATTGAGCATTTCTTCAGTCGAGGATTCCCTCAACTTTGTTCTCTAGGGAAAAGTTCAAGATGTCGGCTCATCACAGTGTTTCCAGTACTTCTTAAAACTTGGGGACAATTTGTCCCCCAGCCCTCAATTTTGGGGGTCCCATTGCAATTTTTGAGCGTCTCGCACAATATAAATATTGAACAGTAATTTTTGGAAACAGTATGTAAAGTGTAGATTACGTGTACAATAATATTTCATTGGATTTCTAGAACATAGCACTTCACAAACTAACCTAAAATTTATTCCCAGCGATTTTCAATGTACCATTTGGGTGTACACACCCAATTTCTGAGGGTCACTTGATAAATTCAGTGCATTTTTTGGCGCAAGTACGCGTGGTAGCGGAAACACTGCATATGCACATTTTATTTTTTAGAACAACAGAATTAAACGCCAGCACAGAGATGCCACTTTTCCGTTATAAGCCGGACAGTACACGGAATTTGTATCAGTTTCGAAACGTCTGGAACAAAAGAGAGGACATAAGAATTTCACGCTGTACTTTTGATGCGCCTTGGTTCCCAAACTGATAGGAATTCCGTGTACTGATTTCGGGTTTGGACATAATGAATTGTACTTTCGGTTTTATTTCACTACAAAATTGATCAATTTGAGATGCTTTTGGCACGGATTTCAGCAAGTATTCGACTTTTCTTCTTTTTTTTGTGAGAGATATTGGTGGCATCTCTGCAGCAAAAGGCCACTTTCTATTGTTCCGAAACAGAAAGTGGACACATGACCTTGTCAAAAATCTGTGAGTTATTCAAGCTATACGTTTCATGCAAGTCAGCTCCTGATATCCCTATCAATTTGGAAACGTACAGAACAAAAGAAAGAATAAAAAATCCCATGCTGTGCCTTGGATACGCTATTGTTCTGAAACGGATTGGAATTTCAGGGGCTGACACAGAGTGAATTGATAAATTCAGATGATGGAGTCAGTGAATTGATTTTTTGCAATTGACAATTTTCAAGTATCACCTCAAAAATCATCTAAATTGATAACTGAAGATAAAATTGATTAATAATTAGGCTTTTTTTATTTAATTGTTTGGATTACATTTCCCGCCGCACTTTGAAATCGGGATTTCAAAAAAAAAAA
>JBCAUI010545903.1:0-10597 GCA_038406195.1 Haplosyllis anthogorgicola
TCATGCATTTGTTTACATTTTGGTTCAGGGCATTAAGGTTGATAAAATAGGAGTCAGTACTTCCTAGGTAGGAATCCGTAAATAGAAGGCAGTATCAATATGAATCAGTGAAATAATTAAACTGTGACCTTAGCATAGTTACTGTTTCCATGCAACAGGACATGCATACATGCATAGGTATGGTCTGGGATATGATCATGCATGTAGTATGAAATGTACTCTGACTTGAACACACTGTGCCCCTGAGTGATGACATTGTAATCATGAAAAGTATAGCACATCAAAGGTGGGCGGAATAGCTCAGTTGGTTAGCGCGTCTGACTTCATGCCTCACTGAGTTCATCACAGCATCAAAAACTGAAATTTCGAACAATAGCACATAAAAAGCACAGCGTGAAATGCTTTTGTTCTGTGGAACTGCACACCTCTATTGGTGGAAAGGCAGATGTCACACCAGATATGACCTTTGGGATTACCACTCACAAGCAAGTAAGAGTGTAGGTGAGAGATCCATCCTGGATTTAAAACTCATGGGGAAGGTTACACGAAGTCCAGAACAGGGGTAATCAGTGACCCCACAAATGGACTCTGTCCCTGAGTGATACAGTGCTACATGCAAAACTTTTATTGTATCATTCAGGGGCATGGTATATACATTTCTAACATGTTACCATGCTATACTTTGACATTATTACTCAGGGACATGACACACATGCATATCTATCATGATTACAATGTCATATCTCTATTTTCTCTCATGCTGTGCTTGACTATTCATGTCATTCACACATGTATACAACAGGTCACGCATGATTACAGTTTTGCACTTGACTTTGTGCTTGACCATTATGCTTCAGTTATCATCAAAACACAAATCTGTATCACAAAAACTACGAAATTCAGTGCAGTGCACTGTAATTATCCTACCGGTTGTTTTCGTCCTCTTGGTATTTCTGTAATGAACAAAGAAGAGGAGTTAAGGTTAGTATTCAAACATAAGCCATCAAATTATCCATGTACTCTATTTCGCTGACCCAACATGTTCCGTAACTCCACTAACTGTCAGAGGGATCTTGTATCCAGATGCAGCATTCCTTTGTGGAACCAAGACACTGTCACCAACATAGTCTATTTTGATATCAACTGATCAAAACGCATAAAGCATTATACCTAACATTATATCTAAAACAAATTGACAGACAAAAACAAAGCAAAAATCAATCGTTTCTAAAATACAACTCTAAATCCCTTTGATTTGCCATCTATTGATAAATCAGGTCATCATCGGCAAAGTGGAAATGAATACTGGATGAATACCAAATAAAGAACCCCTCTCTACAAATGTATCCTTGCAGTTGATTTACTACAGTGAAAATATCCGCATCGAACAGACACTAACATACCGTAAATAATTGATCTTCAATCGGACCTTCAATCACTTCTACCTGAGATAAACAACAATACAGATTCTGATATCCAAGAAAACTACAGCAAACTCTGAACTTCAGTGTTAATAATCAATCATTCCGTGTCACCAAAACCATGTTACAAAAATGTGTAGTGATTTTCGAAAATGTTACCGGTAACTTTCATTGCTGTGTCCATCATGTCGTCAATGGGCACAAAAAATATGGATCTGACCCATTTCTCATCCATCACAAAATTCTGCAAAAATGGGGAGACGTGAATGCGTTTCTTCACATCCCAGTGTGGAAAGTAGGTGCAGAGCACAAAGTCCACTTTTGTACCTAAAATAAGAAAACAATAATAGGTATGACATCGATCTGATTTATTGTTAAAACATGGGGTAACTCTGTCATTACAAACAAATGAAGTGGTCTTTGAGAATGCTGGAATCCGCTTGACAAAAGCAAATAATATATTATTTTTAAAAACGTCTTTCAGGGTATGAAACCAGGGGCGGATACAGGATTTCTCGTTGAAGGGAGTGCCCCGGCACGTTCAGGTGGTTAGAGGGCCGCCTTTTAATATTTACCTCCAAAACCCCATGAAAATGAAAGAATTTTGGGCCGTTGGAGGGGGCGCCGAAGCGCCCCCCCCCATTGGATCCGCCAATGGAAACTTTACACACTAAGGAAGAATCGGTTGTTTTCTTCATCGTCGTATTTCTGTAATGAACAGAAAAGAAGAATAACTGTCAGAATAGTCTTCTGTCTAGATGTAGTATTCATTTGTGGAACCAAGACACTAAGACATATTTTGATATAAACAGATCAAAACGAATTGAAACAAATTGAGGCACAACAACAAAGCAAAAATCCATCTTTTAAAACCTTCTACAAATACAGCTCCAAATCCTCTTGATTTACCATCTATTGATAAATAGATCATCATGGACAAAGTAAAAATGAAAGATGGATGAATAACATGTAGAGAGCTCCTCTCTATACAAAATGTCCCTGCAGCTGATTTACAACACTGAAGATATTTCCGGTCATTATCTTATGTAACCTGTCCAGATCAGATACTACTCATTTGATGCAACATAATAAAAAAAATAGATCTTCAATCACTTGCATCAGAAATAGCAACAATATCGATTCTGAATGATCCAGGGAATAAACAGCAAATTCTGAACCTTAGCGATATCAATCACCCTTTCCGCAGCACTAATAGCATGTCATATATAAATGCAATTATAATGCAGCTATTATGTGCAGTAATTACTCTGAGATCCTAGAAACAAATCTAAACAATTCCGAATCTCAGTGCTAATAACCAGCCATTCCGCAGCACCAAAAGCGTGTCATAAACATATGCAGTTATTGGCCCCTGTATACTATCGTATACAGGGGCCTCTGAATTCACGTTTGAGAGTTTGAAATTGGTGCGTGCGTGCGTGCGTGCGTGCGTGCGTGCGGTGGACGAGGTATGGGGATGAATTATGGGGATATAGTATAGGAATGAGGTATGGGGATGAGGTCTGGGGATGGACCCCCCCCATCGGGTGAGGATGAGGTGTTGGAGATCAGGTATGGGCATATCATATGCGTGTGTGTGCATGTGTGTGCATGCAGGGGATAAGGTATGGGGATGAATTATGGGGATATAGTATAGGAATGAGGTGTGGGTCTGGGGATGAGGTCTGGGGATGGACCCCCTCCCCACATCGGGTGAGGACAAGGTGTTGGGGATGAGGTATGGGCATATCATATGCGTGCGTGCGTGCGTGTGTGCGGGGGATGAGGTATGGGGATGAATTATGGGAATATAGTATAGGAGTGAGGTATGGGGATGAGGTCTGGGGATGGGCTCCCCCCCCCCTCCAGTGAGGACGAGGTGTTGGGGATAAGGTATGGGCATATCATATGCATGTGTGCGTGCGTGCATGCATGCATGTATGCATGAATTATGGGGATGAAGTATGGGAATGAGACATGATGATCCCCACCCCCCCACCCCCACACCATCGGAGGTCGGCTGAGATTAGAACTGACATGATGACCCCCCCCTCCCCCCGCGTATACAGGGGCCTCTACAATTGTCAGATTGCTCGTTTAATTCTGGCCTCAATAACTGATGGATGATAACATTTTTTCCATACTATTTGTTATTAACGTAATATGTCGTTCATGTTATATAATCCAGTGGTAGAATATCCTTCTTTTAAGTTTATTCCAAAATTATGTAACACACAACTGATATTACATGTTGGAGATTGAATGAGAACTGCATAACAGCTTCTGATCTTACCTCAATATAGCTTTCAGCTACTCAACTTTTGCACTTGCAAACAGTATACAACATCAAATATATGTGAGTAACACCTCACGTTGGGTTCACTTGTCCCATTATTCATTCGTTAGTACATCTGCTAATACAACGTCACGTAATTTATGTAGGTTTTTTAAAAACTGGAGGGATTGTATGTCTTTGTTATAAGATATAAAATGTTCCTATATTTACAAAAGAACTTCTAGTTTCTTCATATTTCACGAAGCTGATATTACTGAAGAGAGTGTCACAGCGTCCAACAGAAGACATTACCACTTTGTTCCAACAGGTATTACCAATCGATGTAGAACTTTTCCAACCTTCCAATTATACATGTAGCAGTTGGTAAGAAGCTCCTGTTTATCGGCCGCGTAAGCTGGGAAGGTAATGTTTTCAGTCGTGTCTGTTAGTTTTTGTCTGTGCGGGCTACACCTTTTGAACTGCCTGACCTGGCTACTTTTTTTTTAAAAAAAGTTTTTGTTGGATCAGGATCCATTTGTGGGGCTACTAATTACCCCTGTTTTGTGACCGTCACCATGGGTTTTAAATCCAAGGAGGATCTCTTGCCTGCATTCTTACTTGCTTGCATGTGGTGATCCCAAGGGTCATGTCTGGTGTGACACAAGCCTTTTTCACCAATAGGGGTGTACACTATACATGTAAATACAGCATGGATGGCTAGGCTCCTCTCACATGCATCAGCCAGGATTTGAACTCCCACTGCAGTGGTGAGCTGCTCAGTGAGGTGTGACTAAGTCAAACGCACTAACCAACTGAGCTATTCTGCCTGCCTTGACCTGGAAACTTCTTTTTTGGTATTCATATAAATTTATCTTGTCTTTAATGATCTTTATCACTACATAGTGTCACGATCAATATACATGTTTAGTTTCTCCCAGAATGAATGATTGACATCTGATACAGACATTTTTGGCTCATTTGGCATAATTACCAAAGAGCCTATAGAATCATGAATTGTCCGTCGTCCGTCATCTGTCATTGTCATTGATGTTGTTGTCGTTGTCTGTGAGCAGTTACCCTGAGCACACTATTGATCACAGAGACTTCATATTTTACATATATGCACATATGTTCCCCCTCTATGCACAGCAAATATTATGTCACTGTGACATATATTCTTAAATTGGCAGCCATATTTGGTTTTTTCTTTGAACCTTACTCATGGACAAACAGTTGATGGTACAGACTTCATTTTTGGCAGATTTATGCATGTACATACCCTCTTTATTGTATGTGAAAATTATGTTGGTACCACCTATATTTCAAGTTTAGCAGCCATATTTGTTTTTTCTCAAATAATTATTTTTGAAATGATTTTATTTATACTGTCTCTTTATTTGTGTCCAAGTGACATTATGTCCAGTATTCTTCTAATTGATTTTTAATAATGCCAAATGAGCCCAGGTCCATCGGGACCTATTTTTTCAACAGTGAAGTGAACGCCGACGACAGCTAATTTATTGTGAAAAAGAAATTACATAAGTAGAAAAGGAGAATCGTTAATTCACACATTTATTCAGACGGACATTCGTTCAGGTATTTCATTTCAAAGTTCTTTAAAGGGCATTAACACCCTCACAGAACCTATTTTTCACTGAGACGGCATATTGCTTAAAATTGGCGTGAGCTTCAAAAGTCTTAATGGAGACAGGATCCATTAAATAATTATCGCATTAGAACGAACACCTTATTTGTGACGGTCGATTTCAAAGTGTGAATACACGGAAACATTGTCTGCTCAGTTTTATGAATAATTCTGTGATGTGGACTTTTCCCAAAAGCAAGTATTTGCAGTCGCTTCTCCATTTTCATTTAATTTCTGTTTTCCCTACTATATTGGTACAGATGTTCATTGTATCCTTGGGGATGGATAACTTAGCTACTTAGTCCTCAATTATGGAGCCATTCCTTTAGCTACAAGACAGAACAAAATATTACTGTCAGTGTAAATATCTTTGCCTGCAAAAGTATGTTATGTAGAACACTCATTTGAAGACATGGCATAGTATTTCAATACATTGTCTACGAAGTCACCATTTGTGTATCCAGAGGATGAAATGTCTGGTTAAGGCATTGTGAGAACAATACGCCCTGGACGCAGCATGGAATTTCATTGACGCAAAATGAAATCCATTTCAGGAACTGGATATTTGTGATTTAATTCACAATTATTGACCAAAAAGATCTTCTGTGATTCCTTCACTTACCATCTTGTCCCAGGAAATATTACAATTTATACTGGTTGGTGCTCAGCTTTTCTTCAGTTTCAAGTGAGACATTTTGAATCAAGACGTTATTGTATCCTTCAATTTGATTGACTTTTGTTCAACAATATAAATATTAAATCTGGACCTACTGCGACTTTATGATTCGATTTTCATGTTGTTCAGATAAATACATTATTCTGCATGTCGGTACCAAGCTGAACGGAGTGTCTTGGAATACAAAATTTTTTACACTTTCTACAATGCCCCGAATAAAAATGACAATTTGAAAAAGCAATTTGATCCTTTGTGTGAATTTACATCAGTTTACCTTTCAAGACTGGAAGTAGACACAAAACTTCATACAGTTTACAGTACTATTTGATGTAAGTTTATAAAACTGTCCCTGACCACCTACAGCCCACACACATTCATCAATTTGTGTTTACAGTTTTAACTAGTTAAAATTTTCATCCACTTTAGTAATTCTAAATAATCACCTCGCTTCACACATGACAGAGTACCAGAAATAGGATCTAAGGTCAAAATAACCAATAATGACAAATATACCTTTCCTATATCTTTACAGGCTAGGTGCTGTATGAAAGGATTGAAAAGTATGAAGCATGTAGACTTATGTCCAGCTCCTTGTTGTCGAGGATACCATGAAGAGGTGGCTTTCCCGCCAAATCTCGCTCCTGTCGTCTGGTGTCAGAAAGATGAGGTACACCAGCGCCACCTTTAGGAGTCTGTTGCTTTTTATAACCGTATTCTCTCATTGTTGTGCATAGTGGTGCATACAAGCAAGAATTACATGAAATTATGACATTATAATATTCAAATTCATCCATTGTGATGATGCCATCTTTTAAATGTGCACATTCATAAATTGTATACTTGATGTAATTCTTGTGATTATGCGCACATCTGTCTTGTTGTGATAGCACTTTAATGTTTCTGTCTGTTTAATTTTTCTCCCACAGGCACACTCATTCTGATGCATGAACCAGCCAGACAGGAAGAAACGCACACATACACATACACATATGTATTGTTAACATGTTCATAGCATAGTGTTGCACATCTCTGTTTATTCCATGGTCTAGTTCTTGTGTTGCATGAGGGGGTGGAAAGTGGTAGGAGCTGTGGTGCTTTGTGGTAGGCCCTGCTGCCCGGGTTATATAGAAGCAATAGCGCATCCTCCTGGCTTAGACCCTCTTGTTTATTGTGAAAAGGTAAAACTATGAGTCTATTGAAAAGAAAGCCTTCTTTAATAATGAAATTTTAGATAAGCTTACTTACATATTCTAATAGATACCATTTAAAAGATAATTTTAAAATATCACTCCATAGAGTTCTGCATTTGATCTAGAATAAGATATAATCTGCAATCAATAAAATTGATCCCTGACTCCTAGTTTCATGCACCTAGGGTCACAGATCAGTCCGCACAATGGAACAATAAAGATCCAATGTTCATGTGTGATGTAAACACTGTACTGTGCTAAAATGACAGCATTCATTGCATTGTTTCATGCCCCAGTTCAAACCTCACACCTAATTGATTGTAACAGTGACCAGGTCATGCAATCATTTCCAGCACTGTGTTTATATTTTTGCTAGTGCATTGAGGTCTAACAATCACTAACAGCAGGAGTCAGCATCTCCTAAGGAGGTATTCGTAAATAGAAGGCAGTATCAATATGGCTACAGCCGGGTCATGCACTCCTGGTCTCATTTATGATCCTTTAAATTTTAATTAGACCTGAACTTTAAATAAAGGAGAATGGAAAGGCCATCAAAGGCCTTTCCAACCAATTTACAATGTTATAACAGAGGGGATATCCCTTTTATTGAAAACAAGGTCAAAGATGCCTTTAAGGGGCAAATTTCAATTGAACTTTGAACCTAAATGAACACTCTCATAGAGACCAATACGAAATGAGTGTTAAAGTTTTACATCGTGTATTATTTGGTAATAGAGAATTTTCCACAGTACACAAAAATCGTTTCAGAAGTTTAACACGGTACCTTATGGGATCTTCCTCATACACCCTTATGTACTCAACTGATACGATTACTGTGTACTAGTGCATTCAACGTTGACGTTTGATCGCCTTTCCATTCTCCTTTAAATTTTATTTAAAGTCCAGGTCTAATCAAAATTTAAAGGATCCTAAAATGAGACGAGGGGTCTTATTTGAGCCTAGGACAGAACACAATCGGTGCATGGCCCGGCTATGGCCAAGTTACGGGGTTCTAAACTGGTTCAGGTCATAAATGAGACTGCTACAACGTTTAAAATGTTCCGCGCGATATGTATATATTCTGGAAATGTGTAAGGGCAGTCTCCAAATCAGGAATTGTAATAAAAATTAGAAACAAAGCAAGAAAATTGTTTATATCTACATGTGACATTTAACTAGAATAGAACAATAGAAATGCGTGTTAAATTTTTAGCCAACGTCAGAACATATACAACTCAGGACTTATACTTCATTTTAAGAATTTAATTCTTTCGTTCAAACCTAAGCTTCAATTATTCCTAAATTGATAGAAAATTTCCTCTTTTTGGCTCATCTACTAATTTACGAAAATTAATCACAGAGTGAAAATGAACTGAAATGAACGAAGTTCCCTGGGCTATTTTTGTCATACTGGATAAAGCATTTTCCTCTTGAATTCTCGATTTTACAGGCATAATTTGTAAAATTTATTTCCAATTTATTTTAAGCTGTTTGAATGGCAAAAATTGACTTTGTCCAAATATTGCGTTTGTAACTACGAAAATTTATAAATAACGCCGATATAGGATTTTTTATTACCCTCCTAATTTGACAAGAAATTTATGCTATATTCGGTAAAATAACTAAATTACTAATTTTAGTAATGGACCTAAAACGAGTCGTTTTTAAAATCACTACATATTAGTTGTTATTACTAATTTTAGTAATGAACCTAAAACGAGCCGTCATTAAAATCACAATATATTAGTTATTTTTGGTAATAATAGTATAAAATAGTCTGATTAGACAAATTTGTCTGCGTGAAAGAGGCAAATTGAAACGAAACCCCTTTATTGATATGAATATTAAACTTTGCAAAAACTGTTCACACGCCTACACGACATCAGTAGTATCGAAAGCTGATTTTAATTATTCTTCTGATATGTTTGCAGGAACCTTTATTAGAAAACTACGAGAATTCAATTTGGGGATTTTAGGCCGGGACGAGATTTTGACGCAGTCTTCTTTCCTGAACTATTGCAATTCAAACAATTGCATGCAATATAAAATGCCTTTACAGAATAGGTTCAATGTCTTCTATGATTCAATTGCAGTGACGTTTAGAAACTCTTTGTTAGTAAATCTAACCACTATCATAAAATGATTTCACACAATCTTTTCTTATTTTATTATGCGACCAAGTACATAACTATCTACATGCAGTGATACTAGACACTTTTTAAATTTTTTGGAATTTGGAATTTTTGGAATTAAACTATTTAAAACCGAGAAAACATCAAATTGTCAACTACATGGACCTTGTAAATCTGTAATATGACCATTTGTTCTTGTTAATTAAACGTTTCATATATAAATATTTTAGTCTCTAAAATTGTCGGTTGTCTGACACAACGTAGAGAAACCAAGCTATACTGTTTGAGCTATATTTTATTGTTATATTGACTTACTTTTGTTTTATATCAGAACAGTGCATAGCTATGTATTGTCATGATCTGATATGTAATGAAGTTATATTGTTTATTATTCAGTAAAGAAATCACCCTGTTTAATTAATAAATGTTACCATCAGTAATAATGTAGTCAACCCGTAGAATGTCAATGTCAAGAGAACTGCAAAACATGTATACTACATCGTAACTTGCAAATTACACTTTTAACCAATCGTTATTCTAGACTGTATTTCATGAATAAAACCTGTAAATGCATTATCATTTTACAAATAAATAATCTATTTTGTAATGGCTTTGTGTTGTAGTATTTGTAATTCTTTGAAAAGGTTACAAATGACGCAAATTAACGTCAATGACTTGTCAAAAACGGCAAGTTAATTGAAAGGAGGATGGCTGTGAAAATAAGAAACCACAAAGGAAAAGAGTTTAGTTTTTTTATGGTGACAAACGGTAGAAATATTCGTTGAGCACAGCACAGCCAAATTTCAATTGTACATTTTTTAGCATTTGAATAGAGGCTATTTCACTATCCTGTGTACTGTTGAACTTGACAAATATACTTAGATAAATTGTCTGTCAAACTGGCTAAGGACAGAATGGATTTATTCGCGCATCGTATAAATTACAGTTACTTCTACTTTACGGATTTCATGTTGTCCTCACAATAATGCCCAAAGATTATTTTCACGACATTTAAATTGTAATATAACATGCATGAGATATGAAACGTTCTGGATGTTTTTAGACGTTTCAAAGTGATGACGTAAAGGTGCGGTGGTTATTTGTACTGATTCAGGATAATTGTGGAATATCCTAGAATCTTCTAAGTTGTACCAGAGCTGAAAAACAAGATGCATCATCAATGTTCTCTAGAAAGATCTTTATTCTATAAAAGCTGTGTGATTTTTGTAACCATTATGATTTGTACTTGGAGTTTGAA
>JBCAUI010545914.1:0-23005 GCA_038406195.1 Haplosyllis anthogorgicola
GTGTTGTATCTGGGTCACATATGGTTTTATTTGCATATTGATCAGTATTCGTGACGAATACGGCCTAAAAACGAATGTACATGCTCATTAGGGCAGTCTCAAGACAAAGTCTCAGGAAGGCTCAGGTCAGAGGCTCAGGCAGGTTCTCCCCTGGTATTCTCACAGACCCAACAGCTGTTCATGCTGGACTAGGTTATTTACTAAACAAAATTTTGCACTTCTCGGCGACTCAGTAACGGGTACCAGTCACGAAAGCGACCCCTTAATTTTTTGTTTTTATTTTTGCATTCACACATTACAACAATGTTAATGCAAAGTATATCCGCCCTTGTACTGTTTTCCTATCTAGTATATTGTACCACAGCTGTGGACAATCTCTCTGTTACGGTATCTGTTCATTTAAAGGCAGTCGCTCAAAAGATTAATGAGCGATATTTGAGTAATACTTTGTCTCCACTCAATCTCGAGAGGAAACACTTTAATTTGAGGTAAACGTGTACACTTATTTTCAAATGCAAAATTATCTTGCAGTATTTTCATAATATGGAGATTTCTTCGCCAGTTTTCCGAACATAAAAAACAAGGAACCACATGTTAAAATGCGCAGGCCGGCTTCGTCGGCAAGGGATCCAACCCTTGTGTCAACTCGGAAGTTGTCTATCGAATGATGTCAATTAAACATTACGTTCCCTTTCATGCCGTGACAACATAACATGATAACAATGTGGAGTCTTTTGTAGTCTATTTCTATGTTGAGGACCATCAGGTACAAATAAACGACTAATTATTGCCCCTAAAAAGTTTTTTTTTCTTTACACGTACTATTTGTTACCTGTAGTTCGCCTAGGATAAAAACATTAGCCAAACAACTTGCCCCAGCTTATGGACGATTTGGAGGAACTCCGGCGGACTTTATAATATTCAAGCCATATTTGAATATTGAAGACGTTGAAGAGGATGGGTTTCAAGAATATGAAACGTGTGGGGACTTTGAATGTCACATGGTGCCGAGATCTAATTACACACTCACAGGTAAACTAATATCAAATACATTTTCCTTGCTGTCCAAACAACCAGCTCAGTGCTGAGTTTACTCTTTCCTCATCATAGCTGATGCCAAGGATGTAATGTGACAAAGCCACAAAGTAAGACCGGCAATTAATATCCTTTAATTCTTAGGAATAGCGGATAACCAATTGATGTATTTCGAAATGTAAAGGAAGATAATGTCTTTATATTTATAAAGATCTGAGTGCACAAAAGTGAAAGTGAATTCCTATGCATTAACTATTTTACTATTTGTAGGTGCAAATTTAGATAGTTTGTGGCACTTTACAAAGGACATAGGATGGAGACTGATTTTTGATCTAAATGTCTTTCTTCGAAAGGACCAAAACTGGGATCCCGGCAATGCAAAACAACTATTACGCTACATCGTAAAACATAATTACTCAAGCAACATGGACTTTGAACTTGGAAATGGTAAGAAAATTAACACCCTTCCTGTATATGACACACATACATTGTTTGAGCATGTAAATCAGAAACACGAAAACTAAAATCTATTTGTTTTTATGCATATAGAGCCGAATGCATACAAACATGCTCTAAACAAAAGCATTTCACCAGAACAACTGGCAAGAGATTTTAAGAGTCTAGGCAATGTATTACGAGAGGACCCCGAGTTTAAACCTTACTTCATTGAGAGCAGTCTGGTGGGTCCTGATGTAACTCAGCCCTTCCATGACAGTGCCAAGGATCTTAAATATTTGAAAACGTAAGTTTATTCATGTTGATATTTATGGCTCCGAAAGCTGTACAATGAAACCTGTCATCTGGGACTACCACCTCTGCCACAATATTGTAGATGTTCGTAGTTCACAGGGTAATTGCCGGAAATAGAAGTGGTCGTAGAATTCGGTGGTCATCGATGACAAGTTTTATTGTATTTCAAAAATATGGATTGAGAACGTTGAATTTTCACTTATGAATCGTGATAATGAGCTTATAACCGAGGGAATCTTATGTTTAAAACGTATTATCAAAACCTGTATTTAGATATATTACTAAGGTTTTTACGGTTACTATTTTAGACATATTTTAATGATAAGGACATTTCATCACACTCCCTTTTAGATTCTTAGAGAATATTGAACTGGACACTTTAGATGCAGTAACCTGGCATCAGTAAGTAGGAAATAATTACTATTATTTTTTTGTATAAATATATTGGTCCAGAAGTAAAGTTTTGCAAACGTACAAATGTATAATAAAATCCTTTAAGGGAAATCAATTTTAATGAATAAATGACTATTCTGATGAAAGCAGCATACAATGCCACAGGAATACACATTTAGACACTCTTATAAAATTTACCGGTTCGTACCTCGTAGTAAATTATACAATACATGAAATCACATTGCAGTTATTACGAGAACAAAAGATATGCAAGCGGAAAAAACTTTACAGACCCATCTACACTTGCCCTATTTCCAAAAAGAGCAATGGAAATAAAGGTAAACGAAATGTTCAATTTTATAACAGTTAATGTACACTACATTGTTAATTTTACATGCATGCCCAAGTTAACATGAACGTCATTTAACGGCAAAGAACACAATACATATTTTTGATATCAAATTCCACACGTAAACATGGAGAATCCGGTCCGACGATGTACCACCCTTATATTGACACGAATATGTTTGTACTCTGCAGAACGCTATTACGGAGTCTGGGTTTAAAGAAAAGAAGGTGTGGATGGGAGAAACAGGTTCCATATCTGGAAGAGGAGTTCAAGGTTATACCAATGGTTATGCAAATGGATTCCTGTAAGTAATATTGCTTGGTAATGCATTAACAATCCGTAATTGATCTGAAATTGTCCACATTGCCCGACAGACATCCAAATGTGTTATATATTTCCAGATGGTTAGACAAGCTGGGCCAAGCAGCTCAATTAGGAATTGAGGTTGTTATGCAATCCACATTTATTGATGGGGATCGATGTTTGATAGAAATAGACCCACCTAATAACCCACTTCCCGTAAGAGAATTTTGCAACCGATTGATATGAAATATCGAGATAGTAATAAATTGCATCTGCATAGCATTACAAATTTGAGGTACGATAAGACGGTGCATGAAGCTTTGTTAAGATTGCTGAATTAATAGTTTGATTACTTTAGAGTTACTGGTTGTCACTTCTGTACAAAATATTGGTTGGACAAGGAGTATTTAACACAACATCAACTGATACCTCTGGAAAGTTACGTGCTTATACACACTGTGCAAATCTTAAAAGGTATTTGGTTCAATATGATATTATTACGTTTCCCTTCATCTACATCTAAATGAAACACCATGAATTTGCAACCTATTATTTTTCTCCCTCATTGCAGGGTAATATACCTGAATTGTTATTCTGTAGTATTTTAATTTTAATTAATTTTAGTATGGTTTCAGTTAAAAGATACCGTTAAATTCTTGAATTTTCAGATCTGGATATAAACCTGGAACAGTCGTAATGTACTTTATCAACTTGCATCACAGTAGCGTTCAGATCGACCTAAATGTAAAGGACGTTACTATTGACCAGTACTTGTTGACGCCCGACGGCAACAATATAACTTCAAAGTAAGTACAGCAACATGTCTATTCCAGGCTTATTTCTCATAATAATGTGGCCACAATACTTGACTTACTGATCATTATGGTCAACTAAAACCATCTAAGTTTACGAAAGTAAAGTGTTGGTAACACTGTGGGAATTTTAATACACACTCATTGAACACATCGTAGTCAAAACTTCTCATCCTAGAGTGACACAAAACCTTTCAGATTATTTCCTAGTTACCAGCTCCTACACACTAGAAAAGAAGGCAATCTATGCAAAAAAAACCAACAAAAAACCTGAAGCTGTAAACAGTCCGCAATAATCACCCAATTAATGTTAAAGCAATGTTAAAAATATTTCATTGAAGAAAACTTTTACATCGCTGCATAAAAATATTTTGATATTTTAAGGATGGTCAGACTCAATGGACATTTACTGAAAATGGTAGATGATTACACAATTCCTCCTTTATTGAATATGAAGACAACGACAAGTAAAATTGTTCTACCAGAATTATCATATGGATTCTATGTGATACAGAATCTTCAAACAAAATTATGCTTTTGAGCGTCAATATGCAGAACCAAAGCTTATTTTGTCGTCATTGTTTGAATTTCATCAATAGCATTTCCAAACTGTGGACCATATTACATGTAATTAAAAAATATGACGTCCAGTATGCCAGCAAAGCGACATATGTTAAGAACAATTTATAATACCATTTTTACTGGCACCGGACTCGATTTACAAGCAAATTACAAATGTAGCTCAATTTATGTAGCTCAATTTAGCTCACAAACTAGCAAGGCCTAAACAGTCACGACTAAGGGAATTTACAGCTGGTCATGCATACCAAATGTTTGATGCAATAACTGATATTATTCACTGACTACCCCACCAAGTAATGTAGTACACTTGGACGCACATCTTACGTAAATGCTTAGTGAAAAGATCAAAGATCTAAAACAGCAAAAAAATTAAAGTGGCGAACTGAGCACTGCACACAAGCCCTTCTGATTTCCACGGGAACAGATATTGCTGCAATTTAATATGTCGAAAGGTCAATTTTCGAAATTCCTTTGCTTCGACATGTACTACCACAAAAAAAGTTCTTATTTTCTGATCTTATCTTTAATGTCAATACGCGTTGTATAGTCCCGATAATAAAATAGTACATCTTGCCAACGAACAAAATTGCACAAATCTGTCTTACTCATAAAACTGCTGAGAACGGTTATCTTGTACGTTTAGAGAAAGTCCATTGCATGAAGAATATTTGTAAAGATTGTGAGCGTAATTGTAACAGATTTTATTTACAATATTTACATTTTATTACAGATTGAGATTATTACATGTGGTGTACACGTCAATACTTCATAGTATAGTTAACTGGTAGGGACTTTTATGCCACAAGAACACCAAACAAAATGTGGTTAATATCAATAAACATTTGAATTAAGTAACCCGTGTTAACTTTTTGTATACTTTCAGTTCACCATACCGAGTCACATAACCATGCCAGGTTTTACTTCCTGTAAACAAAAGTTCCAAATATTTTCCACTTTTTGCACATCATACTCTTGATGTATTAGCCTACAGAGGACCTCAACTTCAATACTCATTCATTACTTTCAATACTCAATTCATTATTTTCGAGATTTGAACAAGTCTCAAACAAGACACTTTACTTGTAATAAGTCCAAGGATTACTCCAAGTTTCAACAAATTAGCTATTGGATGAGTAGATTCCTATACCCGAAGAGTTAATTTTGACAAATTTTCCTTCCACACATTGTAATAATTGTACATCTATCAAAATATGATCAATATTGGGCAGAAGATTATTTATTAACCAAACCGTTGTTTCCCATTCATATTATAATTAGCAACGAAACAAGAATTCAATAACTTAGCTAATATACGATACAGTATTTTACACTCTCACAGTCAATGTAGTAATGCTGTCTGAATCTCGACAGGTGTAACTGCTGCAATTGCAGCTTGAGCTGCTTGTGCCTGCACTGTTCTTGATTCAATTTGACCATTTCTTTGATGGCCATACTCAAATTTTATTCTCAATTCGCCTATGTGAGACTTCGGTAGTATATCAGGAATCCATTCAATAATGAAAGGGGTTGGCTCTTTCTGGTCAGGAGACGTGTTACCTAAAAATATTGATATATCATAACAGACAAACACATTCCGTTGCTAACAAGAGCGATGAACGACTTTTTAATTAAAGTTTCTGTGGCTTACCCAATACTCAGATAGTTCTAACACGCTGGTGAACGGAAAATCTTTGTTTACGAAAGATAAGACGATCGAAAGGCAATACAATGGGCTAAGATTTACTTATTACTGCAACATGTGTACGGTGTTCACTCACCCACTCGTAGATATGTTTTAAGTTCAAATGGCCTGATGGGCGTTTGCTTTCTGAGTTGTTCACTATCAGAGAGGTTATCTACTTTCGGTACTTCGTATGGATCAAATGTTCCATCTCTATTTTCCACAAAGCTTCTTGTGATCTCGAGAGGCATCTGTAATGGGTAAATTTCTTAGCTGAGTACGTTTTGGCTGAAAACCCAGCAATGCAACAAAAATGGCTTTCTTTTTATTTTGTAGAAACTGAATTATTGGTGAACATGCATTTAAAACTGTTGATACTATTGAATGACTGAAACATATTATCTAGTACAAGAATAAATATTTATTTGGGTATTTTTCTTCTTGTGCAACATATCTTAACAATGCAACAAGAAACATATAATTCAGATAGAACTTGAAGCAACCGAAACCAATTTACAACAAATTACAAATTTGTTACAGAAATATTAATGACAAACCTCAGCTGTGTCAAATATCTGCTTGACGTGTAAGATGTTTATTATGTGCCAAGTGTATTTGGTAAATGTTCCCAAAGGCAGTGCATCCTTGCGAATAAATCCAGTGGTAAAGTTTGGAAGCCTCTTTTTCTTGTTTCCTGATGATATTCGTTGTTGAAGACATTCAAAAAATACTTGAGGAGCGTGGAACACAAGTGGCTCCGGGTTCCCTGAAGTAAATTATGTAAATAACACTACATCACAACACTTATTCTTAGTGATTCCATTTCTGTAAAGTTAGTGTGTTAGAATATGAAGAAACTCACTGTCACCCATTGTATCCCAACATTTTTAATACAGATAGTTGATATTATCTTACCATCAAACTGGTAATGCATTGTTTGGTTGATGCGCTCTGTAACACTTGCCAGCCACTGATGAAAGGTAACCAAGGTCTGACTCTCATCTATCGGCAAAGTGGCTAAAAATCAGAATAAAAGAGCTTTTTCCTAATGCAGGTCCGATGAAGACATGGGTTTCGATATATCCGATTAGAAATGATTCGATTCAAAGGTTCGTTAATTATACCTATCCTATATAAAGGTGGGTACATTAGCTTTAGGGGCGGTTTGGATTTCACTAAAAGAGTTTACAATTCCTACGTTTCTTTGGTGTCGTCTTTGCAGGAATTGTTTGTTGCGGAGGTGGCGTTTGCTTCACCGGGCTTGCCTTCTTCGGAGTATTTCCACTCCCCTGAAGAGTTAACAATGCACTGCTTGCTTGTACTGAAATTATAATATACACATCTTGATTTATTGTAAAACATCGGTCGTGATGCACCTGAACCTGTATGTACGATCTACCCCTGACTGAAAATGTTTTCTTTTTTTCCCGGGGTGGCGGGGATTTGTATCCGTATCAAGGCTATTTTAACCTTTTATGGGTCCAATTTTTGTAATGTACGCTTCCCATGAGAAAATTGACAAAACTTTTACCTATCACATCGTCTGTTCTTGCTCTCTTTGGCTCCGAAGCCGTTAACAAACCGTCTTCATCAATCACCACCTCTACACTTGTTGCATCATCACTACTGACAGTAGTTATCTCACTTGTCGCTTCGGCATTACCACTCGGAGTGAATAACGTGATCAGCCTACTTGGCATTGAAACTATTAATTATAATTAATATCTTTGAAAGCAGTATTAACAAAATGGTACGCATATCTAATGCCTTGTGAATTTGTCTTTACATTTAAGCAATTTTTTGTAGAAAGCATTAAAGCACTTTATTTTAAAAAGTAATACATGTAGTTTACATTGCAATTATTCCATCCATTAAGTACGTAGCAGACGTGCTTGTTTCAGTAGCATACTAACCCGTATTATCTAAATTTATGTAATATGCAAATTCTTCCGCTAGTTTATCGTCACTTGCAAAAGCACAGATACACGCATAGAAATGTACACATCTCTTCGGTGGTTCTTCTTTCACCATATTTGGTTTTGGCACCTGAAAACAGAAAGGTACGAGCAGCACTTTTAACTAGAAGTCTAAACCTGAAAAGTCTGAAGTAGTTTTCAATGAGGTATTTTGGCCTAACCATATCACAAATCCTACAAGTAAACGAATATGTTTCAAGCTTATTATTTCAACCCACCTTAAATGCCCTGCAGCTACACTGAAACTTGTGTTCAGGTTGAGTTCTATTCCGACTCGTCTCGAAGAAAGCAAAATGCAGAAATCCTAATGGCTGTTTCGGATTGGGTTTACATTTGACCACCATAATATTTCTGGTAACTCTCTGAACTAAGGGACCTGTTGTTTCCGTTGCCAACAGCCAAATAGCTTGCTTGGTTTCATTTGTTACCTGAAGTGAGTTCAGCACAGAGTTTTTGAGAGTGAGAGGTTGTGCTTCAGATTCGCAACCTATAGCCGCTTTTATGTGTTGGCATGGATCTGCTTGAATAGGGGTTGTCGTGTTCCGACTGCAAGAATCTACGTAACAGCGAGCTGCACTAGCCAACACAGCAGGATCAACACTTTGTGCAGGATTGCCTTCCAAGTCCTGCACAAGAGGTAACTGCACAAAACCTCGGTAATCTGGGCCTCTGTCCCGTAAACGCACGGAGAACACTTGGACTGTTGATCCTGTTATTATTTTGACAGATTCAGCACTATGGCCCTTCTTTTTTTCTCTCTCCTTGAATACAGCATCACAGGCTTTATTTTTACAGCTGATTCCTCTTGTACCGTTGAAGGTGCCGCATTTGGGACATTTGCGTACACCACGCATTGTCGGTTTGCCGAGATCTTCAAGAAGACTCTTTAGCTTCTCGGGTGTCATAGAAGTTGATGCAGCCATAATTGCCTGAAACATACATACACCTTATTTACTCTGTTTTATGTGGAATTGCTTATGACCAGGCACACTTAAACCCGTTTGAAAATGTGTAAACAAAATTTAATATCGTAAGTGGTGTGTTAATCATGAGAGTGACCAGTGAAAGGTTTCCAGTCTGGCAGTCGTCTTTCTTTTACACACGGGCGATCTAATTGCATTTCGTATTTCTCCTTTCTGATAAACCGCAAGTAAATATATACACCCCAGGGTGGGAAACTGAGCATAGCAGATGACATCCAGTGCAACGATTCCAGTAAATTGTCTTAAATATTTCAATCTCTATCTATACCAAAATGTTTCTCCAATAAAATAGTATAAATCTAAACAAAATAGACACCTATCTGTAATTTAAATGTGATAATTTGTAAAATAAAATATTTGCAATCCTGCTGCTCCCATCAGCCACTAAGCCAAAAGTTGCTTGAGGTTTTCAAAAGGAGGAACTTAAAGCCCATTATTAGCAGGGGCGGATCCAGGATTTCCCATTGAGGGGGGCGCCCAGCTCGTTGGGGGTGCCACCCCTATTTTCACCCAAAATTTAGCGGAAAGTGCATGAAAACAAAGAAAATTTGGACCGTTGGGGCCCCCTAGATCCACCAATGATTAGACTGGAAATTCAGTCAAGCAGAACAACCCAATTAGAAAAAAGCAAGGTTCAGTCTGAGGTGGCTCATATCAGGAGTAGGATTAAATTTCTCCAGTTTTCTATTTGGATATTTGTAACAATATGATACATTTAAACTTGGATATTGCCATCACATGAAAGATAAATCTAAAATGCACAGGAATCACCATAAAACTGTGATATTTAACAAGATATTTCCATGTTATTAACCTCTTTTAAGTCTGCTGAATGTCGTCTGCTACACCTTGTTACCCACCCGGGGTGTATATTTACTTGCCGTTTATCAGAAAGGAGAAATACGAAATGCAGTTTGATCGCCCGTGCTTTTACAACCAACTTCACACTTCACTAACATTAATCTCTAGGAGGCAACTTAACATGCAATAATAAACTTACTGAAATGGACCTGTTATGCCCTTGGACAACTATATTCTTTTACTTTGCAATTTTAACTGATGGTTGGAAAATTATGACAAAATTAGTTAATTTTATTTCCCTCAAAAAAGAAATTCGCCGCCATTGCGAAAATGAACTAACGAAATGGCGGAATTACAGGCAACTGTATTGGGTAAATCTGATCACGTGGCAATGACGAAAGTTTTCTCCTATCTTATTGGCAGGTGCTTTATTTTTATGTCGCTATCTGTAAATTGAAAAATAACGAACAAACAAACTTAATGATCATTGCTGGTGCTCGTTTATTTTCCGCTTGGTTTTAGGAATGATTAGGAATCGTTAGGAAAGTTACTAGACCTGTAACTATATTCAGGGTGTGTGGAGCTCAGCCTTTTGGCTTCTCAGCCTCCTGGGAGGGATGGCCCACCTCGTCTGAAGGGAAAATAACTAATTTCATGGGAAATTTCTGAGGCCCCATACAAGACCAAGAATCCCTTCCAGGAGGCTGAAAATCCTGAGGCCGAGCAGCCAAAAGGCTGAGCTCCATTATTGTTACCTTGGTAACAGTGAGAAATATTGATAACCTGTGATAGTCTGCGAGATATTCATTCTGGGAGAATCTTCTTTCCGTATCGAGTGTCCGCAATAAACGAGCAGCATCAGTACAATTTCTCGCCATCTATTTTTGCTCCTGTAATTTCAGGGAGGCTACGGTCAAAATGAAGCTGGAAAGCAGCTGTTTAACTGGAGGCTGTTCTTTATCTTTTGCTCAGAGGTGTTTGGATATAACGATGGCAATGAGTGGATAATAGCACACCATCTTTTTAGGAAAGGGCAGCAGAGTAATCTATGATTTAATCAGGTAATGAACTGACTGTCTTTTGTTATAATTATGCAAGATAAGCAAGTCGGTGTAAAGTGCAAGGGAAAGTGCTACATAAATGTTCTGTTAAATAAATCAAATTCACAGTAATAAAAAGGCTACTTTAACAAATTGCTGTTCACACGAGAAATGTTTTGAAACCGTGCCACCTGTATTTTGCTAATGTTGAACTTTGACCAGACATATTAATATTTCAAATGAAAATTACTGTGGAGGATTGTACATTATGGTAATAATGATAAAATTGATTTTACCATTTGTAAAACGAAAGGGAAAACAAACAACTCAAATGTCAAGTTTTGTTTGCAGCACTGGTAATTTATTACAGTATGTACATGCAGTACCGTGCATAGTAAACAATCTTGGAAAGTAAGGTTCATGCTTATTTATTTTAAAAATTATTACCTGAAACGTAAAAACAAGTTCCTGCTTAAAATAAAGTCCCCTGAATAAGTGACCAATAATTGTTTAAACTATAACAAGTTTATAAGGCTAATTAATACCTCGAAATCCCACACATCGGTCATATTGATGAACCATAAATTTCCTAATCTACATCGATCGTTGCCAAGAGTGGCCTTACAAATGCAGTCTTGTTCTGTAGTATTTTATCGTAACAGATTTGAAAACAAATTGGTTGTAAAGTTGGAGTGGCCGTTCAGAGGTGACCGCTCAGAAGGAGTTCTACTCTATTCAGAAACAACCAACCCCACTTGTTAAAAATTATTTAAACTTTAATTATGTCACACGGTACTCCTTTATTCATATTACCAGAAAATTTATGGTCCAAATGTGGGAGTAAATGTAATTTCTGAGTGATTATAATTATTTATTTAAAATATAAAAATACCTGTAATTATACTAATTATAATAAATTTGCATTTCCCTACAGTCAGTGTTGAACATCTAACATATCATCACACTGGTTTTATGTGGAACGTTTTGTAGAGATCGATACAAAACATACAAAAATATTCCACCAGTTTTGAACCTATTATAAAAAGTATAACGTACGTAAATAGAAATACCACACAGTGGTATGTTTGCCGTTTCAAACCATAACTTACATAAATTTATAATCAAATTCGTACATTCCAGTATCAATGCATTGTCATCATACAAATTTACATCATAAATAGCCATCTATGCAATAAGGCTTGCATAGAAATTAACAGTTTAAAAATTCGCGGGAGAAATATTATGTACAGTTATATCTATTTTATTAGATCGTTGACCGATGCAAAGTTTTGCAATTACAGTTACCGAGAGTAGCACAATTATTACATGTAATTTCCTGGATAGACCAGGGTGATGCACTTTATGGAACTATGGGAAGTACAGAATTGTGTGAACGATAGAATGACAATACTGCCCAAAATGAACATTTCATTGTGCTTTTGACAAACACACGACCAAAGGGTGTAATGTAATCTCTGCTAATGTTAGACAAATCTCATTTTCCAGTTTAACACAACATTACGGCCGTTTTCACCATTTGGAGTACATGTGATATTAATATAACATTCCGGTACAACTGTCAATTTGTAAGGTGCTGCATGTGGAATACAACACCTAAATACATATCAGGGCAGTGCTAATTCTGCTTATTAACTGAACACATGGACATACATGTATATTTAAATATATACCTGACAAAGGGCATGTTGTATCACAGAGACAGTGTGCTTCAGATGATTGGCCTTACCAGTATTCAATGAAAACACTTTGGACACCCATCATTTGTGCTTGCGTGAATATTTTTATCGATGTTAAAAAAAAATATCGTAACTGTCGGAATTTAAAACCCAGTTTGAAACAATTCCGAATTTTTTTTTTAAAAAGTTAATCACTATGTTTCGTGTATTCGTTTAGCAGTATTTAATCCTGAAATACACAGATAAACATTTGTCCTTTGCACGAGACTTTTACCAGGTCATCTTTTTATTCACGCACCTGCATCCTCGTTTAAAAAAATACAGGTAATGTTTACCCTGAATATACAGACAACAAGATTGTGTGCAGTCACATAAAATAAGTGTACCAAATAGAGTTATGCTATCTTGCAAACCATACAAAGTGCTATTGAAGAAAAATTGCTCACACGGTACTCAAAAGATTACAAAGTTCACCTGCACAAGCAAGGCAAAACTTAGAAGTTACAAACGAAATTACTTCACAATGTTAACCTTAGTGTAAAAATTGCGTGTAATTATGCAATTAAATAAATGAAAATACTGATATTCACATTACCTTGTGTACCATTTGGCTTAATAAACATAGGAAATTCAATGTTTTAAAGCTACATGAATAATATTATAGTTTTTTCTTGTAGCTAATCTTGACAAAAATACAAAATATCAGTTTGCAGGTTTCTCTTTTTTTTTTTGAAATTTGACATTAAAATATATACAAAATATCACTTTACATATTGGCACTGCATACTGGTACAAGTAATGATTTAGGAATATGGTATATGGTCTTGTTGGGTGGGTAACACTTGCAACTCATGTTCCGTGAAGCCAACTTTGGGTGGGAATACATAAATGTCTCAAGATATCTGGTACACTTTAAATGCATTTAAATATTTCGTGTTGGCTTAAGATTGCCTCTTGACATGACCGACATGAAGGATGGATGTCAAATACTAATGCTTATGGTCAAAACAACTTTCGGTTATCAGTACTTTTACCAAGCGTGCTGTTATCACAAGGGTTGTTACGGTTAAATACAAAATATTGATGAGAATTCCACATGTAAATTAGCCAGTTTGGGAAAATGTAGCGTCGGAGCTGTTACTTTGCGAATGTGAGAGGTAGGAATGCACTCCAGAGGAAGGTGTAAGATCCAGATCTTCCAAACTTCTGCTTTGGGTTTCCATAGCGTCCAACAGAACTGTCCTTGTATCTTCTATGCTTTGGGACCTGCTGACAGCAACATAGTTTATGTTCCCATTTGAAGTGGGTGTTTCCACTCGTTTAGCACTGGGTAAATTGTTAAGGGAAACTTTCATTTCCTTGAAGGCTTGAAGAAGGAATATTCCAGATACGACCGTCAGAAATCCACATATATTTCCAAGAATATCCTCGGGACTTAGGCTGAACCATTCCTTGAACAGGATGGCCGAAGCTATTATCACAAAAGTCGTAAAAACCACGTACAATATAGGAGTTACAACTGACGTATTAAAAATATCCAGAGCTTTGTTGAGATAGTTCATTTGCACAACTATACAGGATGCTACCCAGACAATCACAAACCAGGTAAGCCAATTGGTGAACTGTTGATCACCATCAAATGTTTGTTTCAATGCAACACCAAGACCTTTACATCCCATGACCGTCAGTGAGCCTATCATTCCTGTTATGGAGATGTAGACGAGTGGGTTGGTCTGTCCGTATCGCGGACTGTAGTAGAATACTAGAACCAATGCACATACCAGAATGATAAAGGCATACGTGATAAAACCTGCAAAATAAAATAATACATCATTTTCATTTTTATCTTTTTAAAATTAAACATGTCACAACTTTAATTGACAGCCCACAAAATGAAAGGTTTCCGTCAAAGGCTGCTTCGTTTTCATTTACTTATTGTTACGAAGAGCTGCAAAGTGACATTAATTTCACAACAAGTAGTGTTATTCTCTAAAAGTATTAACTGTACCTGGATCTTTTAGTTTTTCACCGAGTTCATGCATAGTTTTGAGTTCCTGCTCCTTTGGTGAATGAATAACTATGACTGTTGAACCTAAGACACATATCAGGCATCCAAGTTTTCCAAGCAAATTTAGTTTTTCATTCAATAATTTGGAAGCTAGTACGGCACTGAAATATACAAAAACTTCAGGGTTGAACTACAATAATATGTATTCTAAAACGAACACACTGCACCTTAATTTGAATTGTGTAACTGATCTCTTTGAATCCTTTGAGTGTATTACTAGATTTGCTTAAAAGTCCAATGGTATTGATTAACATACATACATAAGGAAGCACAGCTTCAATGACAAGGGTCAGAATGAGCAAATAGGAAACCCTTATGATCTATAAATTTTTGCAAATAAAAAAATTACAGTCGAACCCCTCTTGCACGGACACCGGCTTGCAAGGACACCATGCCATTCCCGGACACTTTGGTTCAGAATTAAACTAAATCTAATGTAATTCACAGACACCATGCCATGCACAGTCCCCGGACACCTAATTAAAAGCAATTGACGGACAAAGACCCCAAAATATTGAAAAAAAGGTTGATGTCAGAAAACGATTGTAGATTATCTCTGGTGACTATGCCCACACTTACACTTCCATCATTTAAGCAGTTGAGCCTAAATCTTTGTGGATATGTGTGCTAATACATCTGAATATCATCGGAATGATGTATTTGATAATGTAAAGCCTCCATTTCAACTGGAAATTACAACCATTTCAACTTAATTTATTAGAGCTAACATGGTGTATAGTCCTGCAGACCCCTCTTGCAAGGACACCATGCCATTCCCGGACATTTGGACTCAGAATTCCAGGTGTCCTTGCAAGAGGGGTTCGACTGTACCTAACAAGCACAGATAGAGCCCCGAGTGGAGTTACTAGCGTTGCTGGTGCAAAGGCATATGCTGCAAAATTTGCCCCTTCTCCGGTTATCACTGAAATAAAGAAGACTTTGAATTACTTTACGGGTTAAACAGCAATCATTAGGGTTTTTGTTTTAAAAATAACCATAGAATACTTTTGTTTATCCATTGTGTAATTATTTTTTGACTACCACGGCAGTTTTTGGCACTGCGTCTTTGTAATAGGTAAGCTTCACTAAACTACTTGACTATACCAGAAAACGTCTTCAGCCTCAAACTTTGACCGCTCTATAAACATACTGGTAATCGTTCATAATGTGTCTATTTGACATTTATGACTGAAAGGGAATTTTTCTGACGGCATGTATTTTCCAAAAAATATGTTTGTACTTGTAAAGGACATTTAATGGGGTAAGCATTGAAACCTTGCCCCTTATTTGCTCAGCTTGTTTGCTGTGAGTTTGACATTCACAATAAATACGACATAACCATAACCATAAGGACCATATCATCGTTCTTTTATCAAGAACCCTAGGCATTTTAACTATTTTATCAAGTGTATTCTCATTTACAATAAGCCATATACTTATCAATCTAACCTGTATTATGTACAATCATTTGACAGTAATATAACAACTTAAGTATTGCTTTAACTCCCAAATGATCATACTGTTTAGATGTGTACGAAAAGAAGGTCTTTCGTCACCTGCACGATACTTACAAGCCAGAAGTGATTAAAAAATACAATTGTCTTAACGCATGGAGTACAGTTGTCGGGACAATAGCAAGAATAATGGCAAGAATGTGTAAAAATGTGAAAGTATTTAGATAGATACGACTTACTAAGAATCATGCCAGCCCACCACATCCATTCTTTGAGATAGCCATATCCTCCTTGACCTGACAATGGTAAAATATAATCAGCAAACACAATATTTATAAAAAATATCAATATCCACTTATTAGTTCACAAAGTAAACATCCTGTTTATTAAGAGTAAAAAATAAAGTAAATAACCACTTAATGACACGAAAGGTACTGAGATCTCACAGAGTTATATTTTCAAAATGTTAACTCTGTTGGTCAATTGGCGTTCACTGTGGACTTACGGTGAAATTACCAGAAACCTTAAAAAAGGATGCTGAATTTTAGGATTATAGCAGCTGAAGTAAATCACTTACAAAACACGAATAAAGTACTTTGAGAAAGGTTTGAAAGATGGTAATTCCCCCACCGCAACGTAACAAAATGCATGAAATTGTGGTTTGGCGAATCCCTTTCACCCAAACGCTTTACCAGTACTTCACATCGGACTCTCCTTACAAATTTTACTTTTACTTTTACAGTACATTTTCATAAACCTTAACGCATCGTCCTTAATGCACCAACCCTAACGCTGTAATGTTAAGACTGTGAGCCCAACGCTGATGAAGTGGCGTTGGACTGTTACTGCACGTGCACTGTTATTATGAAAACGTGCTCTTTGTGGATATCCTTCTGTAGTTATTACCAGAATAAAGTGTGCCGTAAATTTGGCATAATGAATTGCAATTTTTTTTGCAAGAATACGTATGACTGTAAATGTACCTGCTCTATGTGAAAGCCTGAGCAAGCCTTTCTTCTTGAGTATAAAGCTGGTACCAATAAAGATACTCGACGAACAAGCCAAAAAGAGACCTATGTAGAAATCCCTCATGCTTTTCGGTGGCTCCGTCATGGTGTCCGTGTTGTTACTCTCGCTGCCGTTGTTATCAAACGAGAAACCCGTATACATACCCTGGAAAATACAAATTAAACTTAGCAACTAGGAAAATAAAATCTTAGGGAGCAAAAACTGAAACAATTAGACACTAAATGTCTAAGTGACTGGGGATGAAGAGAATTTGCCAATACATTCGGCACAGACGCCGTGAGACCTGTATTTTCTTGGAGCACGATGATTTTGCAACATACGTTGGTGTACCGAGATACAAAATTGAATACACTGCTTTAAGACATCCTTAAAATTAAAGTATTTTAGAAATGACAAGTGTTTGGTTTCAAAAAGCAATATTTCCTACACCTGTTTTGTAAGTTACAGAAATAGTTTTTACATTTTGATTAATACATGGTTAACCTGAAGCTAAAGCCCTAAAGATGCATGTTGATCTGAACTGCCTAGCATGGGAAAAACACTGGAAATTTCATTTCATCCACGTTTGAGAGACAGGTTTATCACAGTGCAAACATGGTAAAATAATAAAATGTGCAAAAAATGAAACGTAAGCAAATAAAGGTGAATGATTATTAGGACCGCAAAACTGACATTAAAGCCTGGTTGTTTCGCCACAAACACCAACGGTTTCAGCGAGTTAATGAGCATATTATAATACTGTACATGTATTATTGAAACCCAGTAACTGCACAGTCGTCCGCGTTGAATCTAAACCCGTGACCGTATACATGTGTTAGGCTAGACTTTATTATTTGTTGGATTACGTATCAATGAAGGTAAAATTTAAGAGCGGCAATCGCAAAATAAAATAAAATAAAATAAAACAAAAAATGACTTTGCTGTACATTTGTGTATTTTTGATTGAAATTTAAGAAATTGAAAGACAACCTTTCCAACGATGTTCGACAGGATGACAGAAAGTTACAATTTCATTATATTTGGCCTCAAATTCTTCTTTCTTTTTAAATTCTTGATTTCTGGGAGTGGCGGGAAACGTAATGCAACGAATAAAATATGTCTGGCCTTACAACGAAAGGTTAAAAATTTTCACGAAGGCGAGACAATTTATAACTTTCAGGCCAGCCGTAATAAACGAAAATTCATATCTTAACAGTTAATAATGACATTACTTCAGCCCACTTGTTGCAGTGCTACAAAGAATCCCAATTCCAAAGAATAAAAGGTGTCTTTATTAGAGCTTCCTTTTTCCTAATTTCGGGCATGTTTAGTACGGTACCACTGAGATAATTTTGAAACGAAACAGTATCTTGAAGAACAAAGAATGTACCGATTTCCGTGTTATTACATGAAAAAAATTGAGTTTTGTAAAAGTATGCATTAGTTTTGTGATAACGCAAGAATTTAGCATGTAATTATTGACTAAATGCCATATCTTTACAAGGATAACAATAAGGATATTGACAACATGTCTTCAATATTATCAATCGTTTTTTTTTCCTACTTATTTACATGTGTACAGTCAGACCTCGTTTATCCGCTCCCCATAATCCGGAAACCCTCCCTTTCCGTTCATGTTTTCTTGGGAACAAATTTCCTTTTTTTCATTGATTTTTAATACTGTTAATCCGGATATCTCACAAACCAGCCAATATCTGGAGGGAACGGATGAGGCCGGATAAACGAGGTTTGACTGTATGTTGATAAATATAACCATCAACTTTTCTTTTCGTGATCTTCACCTCTTCTGATTTAATATTCTGGTTCCTACGTCAGACTTTGACTGCGTTGAACAAACTTATGGATTCACAAAGGTGAAATTCAAAGCAATTTGCCAGAAAAATTTTGTAGAGAAGCTTTGGCAATTGATCAAAATTGAGTTCATTTACTTCTCTTCTATGAACCAATATTACCGGTATACATTATAAAGGAATCTTCGGTAAAAAATCAATATTGTAAATTAAATGATCCATAAATTTCAAGTTAGAAAGTCAGCCATTTGGAATTCTACTCGGAGGTTCCCCTTTTTAAAATCATCCAAGAATTTTATCCTAAAACATTTGTTAGCATAAAATGCACAAATGTGTCGGATAAACTTGGCATAAAATGTCCATTTAGTATCAAATCTGAATAATTCAGTACACGACAAGACATTCACTGTCAGGTCCTCATCACCACGTACATATTTATGGATGTTTCGCGGACTCCAGACCTGTAGTGTGACAATGCCTTACATGTAATGCATTCAATACATGTTACTGATACATGCTTACTTACCATAAGATTTGTAGTTTTTTCTTAAAACTTTTCCTTCCTTAACATAAATACTTTTTGTGTAGTTCTAGATTCTGGCCAAATTAGGGGGGAAAGCAATGTCAATGCTTTCATCCCAGTTTACGCATCACTAACATACACCTTAGGATTTTTGTAACGTGACTTCACTCTGTGACCTTACGTGTAGTGTATCCCATGCTATTTTGCATTTCGTGTTAACGACAGGCTTTACAGTAATAACATATTATTAATACATGTGACAGAAGTTCAATATGTTTCTACCTCAAAGCTAAATGAGCAATATATCCATGGGAACAACAAACAGTTTTTGTTTTCAAACTTTCCATTCTTTGTGAGAACTTTGATAACACTACACTTACCGTGGAAAGTACCGACATAGTGCTCTCAATTCCAGTTTCATTCAGATCTTGAACGTTAATTCCAACCGTTGGGGACACATTATTCCCCACGCTGCCCATATTTGTATCACTATTGTCTTTCTATTAAATCTAAGTGTTTTACACGAAATGTTTCAGGAGATCATTCTGTCAGAACCTGATCTCAATTATTCCCAATACGGTTGATCACTCGTTTCTAAAGACGGCACAAAGGGACAGCCGTCAAATGACTGCGCCTTTCACACGTGACTTCTGCCTGTATGTGTGTAAATGTCCAAATCCGGTCATATATCCTTTATGTGGGAGCGCGATTCCTTGTAAATATTTCAAAGTTGCTTGGGACGTAGGCTTTACATAAATTGTCGCCTTCCGTGAATCATAAAGCACCCAAGATTCAACTGTCAAGTGCTGACTTTTTCTGGCAATAACTTTAAATAGGCCAACTTTTATCTTATCATCTACAAATACGTAAATCAGCGATAAATTATTTCACAGTGGGCTGTTGTGTTCCCAGCATCTCTTTTGAATCTTCCGTAAATAGAGTCTACCACATAAATGCACCTATCAAATGCAAACACAGTCAACCTCAACAGAAACGAGGCATACTTCGTAAACAGCGCCAAAGTAAATCCAGTCGTCAGTGAACAAACAGATCCTTCACCAAGACAGGCCGAAACTTCTCTGCACCTCAATGTTATTATATGCACTGAGCCGACAGAAGGGTTTTCGGCTGTTTTATACTAACTGAGTACTCCACGTGGAACCTTTTGATGTAGTTATCCATGATTCAATAACCGTTGCTCCATGACTGTAAATTGGCTCTATTTATTACGATCAAATATCTTGCTTGCCATGCATGTGCTTAGTCACCAAGATGAGAATGCTGTAAAGCTATATGCACCGACGGGAGTGCTACATTATGACACCGATTATCTCCTTCTTACCGCAAAACGCACATACACACACACCTGTCAAGCTACCTTTTATGTATTTTGTCTGACCTAAGCACAGAATTTAAGCTATATCGGTCAGTTTCTGTTTGTCCATAAAAATTAGATCTCGCACAACTAGAATGCCTTGGGTTTGGGAAGCTACGACTGTTAGTTCATAACTCCCAAGTTTTCTACATTAAGACTTTTTGAATAATAACGATGAATGTAAATTTAAATTAATGTAGACGACCTTCATGTATTAAAAAGAACAAGAAATAACGTTAAACAAGCATTCCGAAAACGTTCACTCGGGTACTTCCAAAGTGAAGGGCAACTTTATTATGTTGTTTAAAACTAACAACCAGATTTGATAAAGCAAATAAGTGCGAGTTTAGCTTTGTTAAAGATGGAAAATCAATAAGTGAATGGGATATTTGAATTTTCAAAGCATTAGTAAGCTGTGTGTTAGTGTTAATACCTGTTGTTATTATTGATTAAGCCCATAATATGCATTTAAATTGTTTATTTTCTTCATATTTTTTTCATAGAAATTAAACCTACATTGGACAAATTAATCTCAAGTGTGTAGTACATTTGGATCTCGGGTTTTTTAAATTGAGAGTAAAGTGTTAGAAAGCGTGAAAAGAAGTTTCACTCTGTGAAATGTGAAAAATTCTTGAGAAGAACTTGTACGTGCCGTGTGTATTACCTTTACGAAGACGGTTGGTCCGCTAGATGGTTTCTGGAAAAATATCATCACGTTCCAGTAATTTATTTTTGCCATTCAATAAAATAATTGCCTTCCTGAATATAACTTTTGGCAGCATTCCTTACATATTCCACAACACAACTGGTCTGAGTATTTAATTGCACATAATGTCTAATTCCTGTATTAATTAAACGACCTAGAAATTGTGTATATAAGCTATACAAAAAAAACATCCTGGTATATTCCATACGCAGCTTCATTTACCACAATGCCCTAGTTTACGGTACCCATAACAATCATATTGATTCGGAATAATGATAAACAATTACGCGGTGAACAGTATGTGCTAACTATTGATAAATTCTGAATACTAAGCTTTATGAAAGGGCTTTATGCTAATATACTAAGCTTTATGTAGGCATTAACTTTCAATTTCCATTTATATCAGATTATCAATATTTACTGTACTCAAATCTAAAGTCTACTTTAAAAAGTAATGGTATTAAAATTTTACAATTTATACGGTTCACAGTATATTCAGGAAACAGCTATGACATAGTGAGAGAAATGGAAATATTTATATGTACAACGCGTTTGCACAAACAAAGAGCTAAGGAACATACATTTTGCGCTCTCAAATGCATTTAAAAGCTTAACCTTCCATTACTTTTAAACTAGAAGATAAAATGGAGATAATCCGTAGCTCTACAGCGTTTAATTTTGTTTCCACGTTAGTTTAGATATTTGGCAAGGATTTTCAGGTCCATTTGCAGGAAAGGTCACAGCCATCACACAATTCTGGACGTAACTTCTCTAAACATTGGCGGATCTAAAGGGTGTGATGGTGCGACCCCCTCCCCAAAGGCTGAAAAGTCTTGGTTTTCATGGGGTTTTGAGGAAAAATAGAAAAGCCCCGCCTTCAACCACTTGAAGGAGTCTACTCCGACGATAAATTCTGGATCCGCTCCTGTCAAAGGTGAGAACACTTGGGTGTTCTACAAACTGGGGTGCTTAGAGTTGCCGAGCTGACTTCAGCTGACTTTTTTAAGGTAAACTAAGCTAGATCCTGAATGTTTTGGCTTTGTTTTTCAGTTATCACCCAAATTTATCAAATTTGGCAAAATAAATTGATCAAGTACTGGATTAAGATCAAAGATCAGAATATGTCAAAACGTTCTGCTTACATTTTGAAATGGACAATGTATTTTCCTTGATCAGGTTAAGTTTTAATGTAAACCGTGTTATGGAATTGTAGGGTGATAAATGCTTTTCATATGTATTTATGGAGATTACATGATAATGCCTGTGTACTACAGTACAGTTAATTGTGTATGCATAGATTCCCATTTTTACAGAATACCTTTCCCCTTGTGTATCAGTGTGCAAGTCCATGCAGTGACCGTACTCAAACAATCGTGCCAACACTAACACGAGCGAGATGGCATACCTAAAGACGGACAATCCTACCGGTGTCCCACTCTGTGGACTGGCGCCTCTGGCTGCTTAAGGTGCCATTCAAGCAGCCAGATAAGGTACCCTTAACTGGGAGGCTGAATGGAATGGGGGCCTTTACCTGTGCCAGATTAACCAGGGGTATGTGAAGAACACCCAGAACCCATGCTAGTGATGAAGTTCCCGTTAGTTTCCATATACGCACGGAAGATTCCAGACACTTACGTTGGAATGAGACAAAGAATCTA
>JBCAUI010545915.1:0-10597 GCA_038406195.1 Haplosyllis anthogorgicola
TTGCATCTTAGTTCTCATGCCTATTTTTTATTTTATCTTTGGCAGAGTAATTCATGTCATATCTGCCTCAGCTGTTAACAACTGTTATTGAACCGTTCACAACTGTAACAATCAGTGTCCAATGAAGGAATAAACGTTATAGAATGAATATTAAGCTTTCGCTTGCTCTGTACATTCACTCCGCCTCACAACCGATTGATGCTAGTCGACAATTGTAAGTATGCGTTCATTATTTTAATGGTATATGTGCTGTTATTCATTTAATTTTTAAGTGTCACTTCTACTTACTACGAGAGCTTTGTATAGCTGTTGTGTAGTGTAGGCATGTAATGCATTGGTCTCTGCAATAAGCTGTATTAACGATGATACAACGTCGTCTCTAACATAGTTACCGGCTGTCGTTAATACTTTTTTGATGGTGTCTATGTGCCATCGTTTGTTTGGTGCATACCTACAATAATTGCAAAATCACAGTATCATGAAACTGGTCCCTTTTCTTCGAGAAGCCTGAGACTCAGATATTGTGCACACACACTTGGACTACATTATTAAAATGAACTATCCATTTTTCTCGTGTATTCCTCTGAAAATATATTACACAAAAATACACTATACCTTTCGGCTGCCATGACCAGATTTGAGGAACAGTCTCCTTTGAACTCGGGATCACATTTCTCCAAGAAAAATAGCAGTTCCTTCACCATGCCTCTTATGTTATTTGCATTGATAAGGGCAAAACCTAGCTCCATTGCTCGCCTATTTGAAGAGATAGCAGAATCATTGTTAATCGACATGCTGCAAGCATAATGAATACACTGCATAATATTTCAAGGCAGAATTCCTCTTAAACGAACAAAAAAAAATTAGGCATAAAAACAGTGCCATAACCAGAAAAGTAAAACAATCTCGACTATTTGATCATTAAAGATCAAGTTATTTTTTTGCAACATGAATGTACTCACTGAAAATCAAGTTATTTCTTACTTAGGGCGGGCGGAATAGTTGGTTAGCACGTTTGACTTAGTCATGCATCGCTGAGCGTCTCATCACTGCATTGGTGGTTCAAATCCTGCCTGATGCATGTGAGAAGAGCCCAGCCAGACATGCCATGTACATGTAGTGTACACCCCTACTGGTGGAAAAGGCAGGTGTCGCAACAGACGTGACCCTCGGGATCACCACACGCAAGCAAGAGTGCAGGTGAGATCCACCCTGGATTTAAAACCCATGGGGACGGTTACATGAAGTCCAAAACAGGGGTAATCAGTGGCCCTGGTCCAACAAAAACTTTAAAAAATTTTTTTACTTTTGTTTTGCAACATAAATGTACACACACAAATAAACTTACTTTTTAATGGAGACATCTGGATCTTTTAAACAATCCACTATTGTACTCCGATGTCGCTGAACGGCATTGTAATCTGCTTGCACAACCTTTAGCAATGTGTTCAATGCTACATACCTTTCAACACAGAAAAATGAAATTGTCACTATACATGTACATTTTACTTAGAATATTCACACCACCATTTTTTGTAAAATTACCGTTAACACTATTTCAAATCATTTTACCACAGTGCTTTTGTTGAATACAAATTCTAACTTTACGTAAATTGTATGTCAAGGGAATTTGCAATTTATCAATACATACCTAATATTTTTATCATTGTTGAGAAGAAATCGACCAAGGATATTTACTGCCAATACCTACAGTGTACACACACAAATTTAGTTTTATTTCAAACAGTTAATGACTGATAAATTAAGAAAATTTACAATTACTTTTTACCGAAATATGTTAATTCACACAACTTACTTGTCATTTACAAATTTACTAATAGCTGTGGAAAGAACTATCAACGGGATTCAAGGTGTATTTCTTTTTCTTAAGCCGCTGCAGCTCAGAATAAGCAACCAATATCATGCTCTTTACATGCATATTTTCCGAAGAATATTTACTTATCTTTTTCTCAGAACTAATCACTCATTTTAAGGAGAAGTCGTTTACATACATGTTAATTTTGCACACCTGTTTACCAGTAGAATGTCCATAATAACAGACACAGGGTGGTTATGAGGCCATGGGCTTTTGTACACCAGAAATTTAGTTAGGAAAAACTGACTCGTGGTCAAGATTAGTTCTAGTAAATAAACGTTACCGGAGTAAAATCGTTTGGACAAAAAGCATACGAGCCGCTTGAAAAAAGACGTACATGTACTTAAATGAAATAATGCACATGTGGAAATAGCCAATGTTTTAATTGGGAAGTTTTTATTTCGTTTTTAGGAATAATTACGGTAAACGCTTACCCTCAGCCCATGTTCTGAGTGAATTTCCACTATAGTTTTAACTACTTCATGGAGTATGGCATTACCAACATTTTTGGCAGTTTCGGTATTTGTAGCCACCTAGGTCATGGTTTACAAACAACAATATGTATTTCATGCGGAAACCGTGTACGAAGGAGGGAGAGAGAGAGCACAGTACATGAACAGAACACTAAAAGTCACCAGAAAGGGTCTCGAGCGTGCCATCTGTAGGTGAAAGTTAGTTGTGATTAGTAACGATGCCTTGATTTTTCACCTTCCTACAAAAGCTGCAAATTTCAAAACCAAATATAAGCAAAAATGAATAAAATAAAGTAAACCACCAAATAAATTCAAGCATGATGTATCCACTGTAAAAAAAGACAATACTTGAAAGCACAACATTCTGTTAGTAATATCAGTAGGAAACAGAAGCCACTGCCTGTACAAAATATCAATAATAAACAAGTAAGAAAAATAAAAAGGACAAGCAGGGTTCACAACACGTCATATGTAAACAAACTGTACCCTAAGCCCAGCTTCAGACTGTATGCCCATGATGGTTAGGACGATCTCATACAGGATTGCGTGTCCTACATTTTTGCTAGTCTCGGTATTGGTTGCAACCTGTGTTCAATGGTGGCAGTAAGATGTGCAATTTTATTAAAGCTTTAATTCTAATTCACTACATACAATGTCTTTCCGTTACTTATTGGTACTGCTGTACATATTAATTGGTGCACCCAGTCCCGTTAATGGCACAGTTTTAACTATATGTAAATTCATTTTTCTTCGTAAGTATCAAGTCTTTTGCACAAATATGATCTCGTTTGTTTCACTGTATAACGTAATTAATTTTAACTTCCTGTTCACAAAAGATCACAAGGAAAACATTCGTTCACAAAACACTTCTTTCTGTCGCTTCATTACAAGTTAAAAATAGTTCACAAGTATTAAAAATAGATGTACAAACTTACCTGTGCCAGAATATCGTTCATGGCTTCGCTAGCATCTGGATCATTCTTACCCAGAATTCTAAGAAGTCTCAGGATTTTAACCTGCAAGCGAAAACAAAGCACATGTAAATACGTTCCCTTTCAATGGCAGCGATCTACAGTTATGGAATATGTACATCATTTACGTCTGTCCATATTTTGTCCGAAATTAGTTGAATAAAACCAAAACTGAACTGTACATTGTGTTGCTTACGAATTCTGGCTATGAAATCACTTTTAGAGAAAAGTGCTTCAAAGAAAATCACTACCTGTAGGAATGGATCACTGACTCCTGACACATCATGTTCTGGTGAGTAACCTGCCATAATCAGATTCTTTAAAATCCGCACCAATTGAGGAACCAACTGAAAATAGAAAACATTTTATTTCAGGACACTGTAAACCAATTCGCCCCTAAAGTAATATTTATATATTCATGCAGAGTTTCAGAGAAACCTAATGAAACTGCTTGAACCAAGATACTAGCCTTGTGTAAACTTAAAGCCCTTCATCCAAAATATATCAACCGCGAACTTGGTGCAAATACCGATCCAAAATATACATATAAAGAAAACCTTGCCGAAGATTTTTTCTGTAAAATAAAGGTCCATGCAACCTAATTACAACTAATCATAATTACCGCCCAACAGTAATTCACAATTACCACCCAACAGTAATTCGCAATCATAACGCTTGGCCAATAACAAATTGCCCTTCCATTTTCACACTTTACTTATATGACCTATCATGCAATAACGTATCAGAAAGTGGATTTAAATTGTGAAGGTCTACTATGGTCATGAAAACAAGTCACCAAGGAAAACAAATAACCAATTTATATGTCGTGTACAAACTTGATTTCGCAGTGGATAACTTGAGAACATCTGTGAAAAGTATTATGAAGATTATCATATAATTTTGGACATGACGGCATACACTTATGTACAGCATTATACGGGTAGCACAGCTGTTTCCTCATTCATGCATTTTTCTGTCGTTTTGACTTGTTTGGTGTCTTATATTTATAAAGCAGAGACACAGTGCGGCAGGAGGACTCGAAATGACATGGGCAATTTATAAATTTAATAGACTTAAAAGGTTTAGCTTGCAGGTTACAAGAAGTAAAGTTCCAACACCTACAAACGTTACCATTGCACAATATTGCAGGACAACTATTAAGGTCTACGAGTACACTACCTGGCCACCATTGTCCTAACCAAATAACACAAACATTAGTTAGATCTTGTGATTTAGAAACAGATCTTTGGCACGTGTACATCAAGCATCTTTGGCATGTGTATATCAAGCAACACAAAAGGTCGATTTAGTATTTTCTTGACTGTTAAGACCATCTTTTTGTGTGGAGCTTACAGTAATTAGGATTGTGCACCATTACCTGTAATCACTATCTGTCATACTTTCCCCAAAAAGGAACTTCATAAAAATGTTCCTTTCACAATTGGCAACAGGCAATACCATGAAACTCACGGGATACACCAATCAGAGTATGTTTCCCCACTTACCAAACTATTTTACCTGCTCTCTTAAAATATTTCAAGCTGTAATAAATAAATTGAAATAAGACAACTCCATCATTTACCTTTCTAAAGTGATTTAGTGTATCAGGACTTCTTTCGCACATTTCGGTGATGAGACACACTGCTGTCAGCAACACACCTTGCGAATAAACAGGTAAAATGAGGATGTGCCATTAGCAAATTAATTCCATTAATAATAACATGTCTTTATTTTATGTAAAATAGTTTACTATAAAAAATTCTGTTATGAACGAGGATCTAGTTTTTCTTCTAAAGTGCAATACATTTTTTAGTCCGATGGATTACATTAATCATCAATAAACAAAATATGCTAGATGAATTAAAATTCGATTCGTTTAGTTTTGGGCTGGGAAAAGTTCTAAACATAACTAAGAATCTCTTTTCCAAAGTAAATTTAGACTGCCCTCTTTGCTATCGTTCATCCACCACCTAAATTTTCAGGTCTGCATTATTTTGGTTAAGTCTTTTGGTTGGGTGTTAGGCCAAGATAAAGATGTGCAATGTAATCCAACCCAATTTCGATTCTCAGTGTAAAAGTATGAAACTACATTTGGCGAAGATAAATTTAACAATTAAATGTCTGAAAAGAATCACTGACACAGTCATCCTAATGCAAACAAGAGATGTTCTATGGCCACAGCTATTGCAGAAGCCTTTCCTAAGCGGCGAAGTACCATAGACTACCAACTGTACACGCAACTAGTTATGACACCCGTCTTAAAATTCTGTTGCATAGTTGGGGAGACGACTGAAAAATTATCTTAGCAAGCCATTAACGAAAGAAGTTTTGATCCCGTTTTTAGTAATCCTATATTTACTGTACTTACATTTATAGATACGTTTAGTCGAGATTCGGGTGGAAATTGAACAAGTACATGTTTGCCATTAGTTGTTGAAATACAGTAGAACCTGTTTTGCGCGGCACCCTAATTTTCCTGGGCAAAGATGCCGTAAAAAGCAGGTATGCCGTACAAAACAAGTGAAATAAACATGAATAATAAGGATTCATTTTACAGTGACACTGCCGTAAAAGACAGATTTGCCGTAAAAAAGGTGCCGCTCAAAACAGGTTCTACTGTATAGACATTATTGGCAGTTTCATGTAATGATTAAATGAATACAATTATATTTACCGAATCAGAGAAATCACGGAAAGAAAATTAAAAGCTTGACAATATGGGATATAACATTTATGACATGGTTTTGAACATTAGGATAAAAAAATTATTCTGCAACACCTACGTGGAATTCATGCATAAACTACGGAATAATTTGCAAAAGAATCTTTATGCTTACTAAGACCCATTGATATGATTATTTTTTGGAGGTGAATCCAACTACATAGTACGTATGTACGGCTTGGTTTAAATGATTTGAAGGTTGAAATATTCTATGTCAAGATATGATATCGTTAAATTTGTATTACGATTTTCGGATAAACGTAAGTGGTTTGTATCTATCTCATAAATATCCCATCTGGTGTACCACCTGTACCTTTTCCGTGCCCTGTTACTGGTTTTTTGTCGACAGTAATTTTAACCATCACCAAAAATTTAGTGGCTTTAACCAAAAAGTTTGATCTAAATACAAAAGTTGTATTAAATTTGTGCAAAAACACCTTACAATTTAGCTTCTTGGGGAAAAATTATTAGCAGTTAATTTCTATTAGTATTGCTGTTAAGTACCAAAGCAGCAAAGTGTACATGGCAAAACAGTTGACTATACACTCAGCCTTACCATGATTCTTTTCATTGAGTAAACTGCGCGTCACAGGAAGGTATATTTCTACGAGGTCTGGTACCTTTTTGATGATGCAGAACGCACAAAGTATGCTCTGAAAGCAAAGAGGACTGAACGTGTGGAGAAGCCTGCTTTTTGTATGGATATTATCCCTGCCCACTTTGTTACCTCTACAGGACACAGTCCTGCAAAGTCCACAAGGCAGGCACCCTGTGAGTACAAACACTATCGGTTGAAAATGAGACATTACCATGTTTCTTTTCATTGAGCAATGGTCGCGTGGCAGGAAGAAACATTTCTATCAGCTCCGGGACTTTTCTAATGATCTTGAAGGCTGACAGCACGGCCTGTAAGCAAATAACTAGAAAATATCGAACTGTTGGAGTTAGCCTCTACAATGCTAGCCTCCTTTCATGCAACATGCTCATCTCTCCATGCTGTACTGCTAATAAAATACAACAACGGTACAACATGACAGTATATTTACATTACCATGTTTCTTTTCATTGAGCAATGGTCTGGCAGAGGGGATAAAAATCTCGGTCAACTCCGGAACTTTTCTAGTGATTCTGACTGCAGCTAGAGCCGCCTAAAAGACATGTTACAAGGTGCGTATTGTGGTACATGTTAGTGTCTACACATTAAACCTTATGTGTGCACTGTACTGAGGATGTTACTACATATTCACCTACATACGTCATACAAAACAGTTTCGGAATTAATTTGAAACCATTTCAAACCGGATTTATATCAGTATGAAAGAAATTTTTTATCGCTAATATCTTTAGACTTAGGACATTATGTCCTAAGAAAGAATCTCAGACATATCTATATACTAATAGCTGTAAGGGTGTGTGTGTCTGAAGCCATGAGACGTATGGCAGGGATCTGTGCATACAAGACTTTTGACTGGCTACCAAACAAATTGGTTGCCACTTAGGATCTACTGTGAGGGTTGGGGTTCAGGAAATTGGGAGACCACCAGCGAAGATGGCGGGTAGTACTGGTACAAGTTAAATAGGGCATTAGGTCCCAGAAAAGAATCTCAGTTGATATAGACGCCTAACAGGATCTTCTTTTCCTGTTGTTTCCCCTGGCTGTGGTTCCCTTTATAGAATATGGGAACGGCGGTAATCTCGTTTATTCAATTAAATGCGTCACTAATTACATGACGAAGCATTTGGTTATCTTTAGGCAGTAGTATGACAATCCAACAGTTAATCCAATCTGGGTTGATTATTATCAGCTGGGTTATTCACAAACTGTTTTTAATACATTTTACATTTTTGAGACCTGAATATTTCTCTGAAGCTTTTTGTGTTCTCGCATAAACAAAATCCATTTAACGTAATATCCTATTTGGTTATGTTTCGAATTATATAAAGAATTTGTAAGTGATGGCACCTGAATTGACATTTTCATCTTGCATTCCAGTAAACATCAGTTAAGGTCAAAATAAAACATCAGATTATTAACAGTGAGAACTGTTCTTACAAAAGTAACAGGGTGGCTGAGGTTTACAGAGGAGTGTGCATCGATTTGGAAGAGTACTTCTTATTATATTTATTAATAAGCTTTAGTACTAACATATCAAACCGAAACAAAAATGGGCCTGTGTGGGCCCGAGCACATTTAGCAAATTTAGGTAATGTAATACCACTTTACATGTAATCCTTTGCCAAATAATTAAAATTCCTAACTAGAAATGTGGTAAATTATGAAGAATTTCAAGAAATTGGCCTAAATTTGCACGTTCAGAAGTGTTTTTGCATAGCTGTCATTTTGGGAATTACGGGTATCAGTTGCCATACAATACCAACAAGAAGGAGGTTGGCAAACCATGAACACTTGTGCTCTTTGACATGTACTGTATGCCAAATGTGCTACAAAAGTTAAAAAAATAGACATAGAATGTACTGTTTTGATCAATTGTGCAGAAACATGAAATAGGGAAAAGATTACACCAGTTTGCACATTTACACTTGAATAACACTAGCATATGTGCGTCAATGCAGAACAATCAAATGATGTAAACAAGGAAAATAAATTTTGCTGGTATGATACGAAACTATTCTTTTCCCTGTCTCTCGATTGAATTTTAGCAAATGAGCAATAATGGGATTTTTGTGATAAAATAATATGTAAAACGAAAATTATGTTGATGTCTTAAGATGCACATTACTTTTAATGTTACATAAACACTTACAAGTTGTTCACACATTAGAATATCTTTCATATTTCTCAGTCATAATTAAACATAAAAATTAACGCACCTTTTTCTTAATGTATGCATTTGACGATTTAATGAGTTTTTCCACTTCACCCGCTAAGTCTCTGCTCATCTCAGTGGAACATATACTACCTAACGTGCACAAGGCCAAACTCACAATGTACTGTGTCTGGTGATTCAAGTCACTGAAAAGATACAAAACATTTTGTTTAGATTTAAATTCAAGTAGTTCAGATGTCTTAAACAGCACATACATATCGAAATACAAATACGTCGTTCTGACAAAACGAATTATGTTAGCGATTAAAACGTGCAGCCATGATACGACTAATACATGTACGATCCATTTGAGATTTAATTGTCTGCAATAATGTAGTGGCTGTACAAAGAAAGATCTGTCCCCAGGAAGGCCCATTGTATTATGTTTTACTTACTTTAAATATATAATTTATGTACTTACTTTTTCAGAGAGTTTGTCACCAACAAGTGAACATCCTGACGTTCATCTAGCAGTAACATAGCACCCAAGTATCCTATTCTCTTATCTGTGAACCTCTGCGATGCTATTAATTTTAAGCATTCCAACTTAAAAAAATAAGAAAATACATTTACGTCTTTGACTGTGTGAGTTGGTACAAGAAGTTAAGAAATCTATGTATAGTATTAGCATTAATAAAAATTAAAATATACTGATCAGTATATTTTCTAAAGCAGGTGAACTTGTGTACCTGACCAAAATGTGCTGGATACCCAAGCATGTGAATGTAGAGTAACTTTGCCACATTTCTGCATCGGTATGTGTTGTCTTCTTCGCGAAAGGTATCCCTGATCTGAGCACATTCTTTATTGACCACGGCTCTCTCATCAGCTGCTGTCCGAGCAGATCTGATTTCACGAATCAAATCTCTTAAACGCTTTGGCGTTGGCATTGTGAGGAATCTACAAAATAGCAAATGTTAGCAAGACCTCTCATGCTGGACTTGCAGGGTTGGCATCGAATGAGGTTTCTGTCGCTAATTCAGTTTTATTTAATCTGCGAACTATGCGATTTACACGCAAGAGTTACCATAATATGTTTCGACGTTTACACTGTGAACAATTAGTTTCACATGTACGTGTACTGCAGATCTCAATTACTTTTGCGGAGCATATCAATGCCTAAAAAGTAACGGCAGCCGACCACCGCGACATTTGTCTGCACAAAACGACACACCATTAACATGAGTTACTTATGAATCCGTATCGTTTTTAGAATGTATATTTTCTTCATTACACACTTTTGTTCTTTCTCACAGTACTTTGCAAGAATAATAATCGATGATCAATAAACCTTTTGCAAAGATCTAGACAGAGACTAAACTGAAATATTTATGTATAAGTCACCTCCGATTGACACTTTAATCATTAGTTTCTGAAAGATTGAGAAGCTTTGGTTGGTCTACAATGCTAGGTCAATGTTCGGGTCGTGCCTCTTGCCAAGTAGGTCACGATGACCTGCAAATATCTTTCATTAAACCGAATTCTTTGAGTATGGCCTCAACTCACAGGCATCTAATTCATCCATTTCGTACTTTCTATTTGGTCATGATCACCTCATAGAAGGTCGGAAATCCAAGTTATCAGATCATGTTCACTGGATGTTTGCATGGTATTATTTCATACCTATCCTGTGTAATCTCCAAAATTATGTCCTGCCCTTCCACCTATCAATGCTTAAATATATATCATCAATCATATCTTGATCAATCACTCCTGTAAATCCAATT
>JBCAUI010545926.1:0-10597 GCA_038406195.1 Haplosyllis anthogorgicola
ACCTATGTCCCATCTCAAAGCCTAGCAAAAATCATGTTCCTGTGACCTTTATTCTCAAATTGGCAGCCATATTTGTAATTTTCTTTGAACCTCCTTCCTGGACACACAGTTAAAGATACAGACTTGATATTTTGCAGTCATATGCATCTACATACCCCCTTTATTCCCTGTAAAAATTATATTGGTGTCACTTATATTTCTAGTTTGGCAGCCATATTTGTGGGTTTTTTTCATTGATCACATTGGACATTTGATCCTATACACTTTGTATCTATGTGATATTGTGACCTAAATTGTATAAGTATTTTGATAATGCCAAATGAGCTCAGGTCCATATGGACCTATTTTTTGGTTTCAGTAGAACAATTTACATGTACATCTTGTACTGTCCATCCCAGTTTCCCCAGAGAGCGTTAATTAGTCACAACCGTTGTTTACCATGAAGATCAACACTTTATAGACGATAAGTGATTCTGAAATTCAGTATCGAAGTGTTTTTAATGGGGACCAATTCTTTGGCAGCAATTAAGATACATTCCATCTTTTATTTTTAAATGTTAGGTGTGTCCTATTCTTACTTTAATTTAATTTCTTCTACATGTATCTCAGTTCGACTGAAACTCTAAATGTGTCCCCTTTTAACACTAACGTCTTCGGGCAGATAATGCGTAAGACGTTGGTCCGTCATGTTTCAATCTAGTTTGGGATATAATAACGAAACGGCCTCGACCGCATGCTACGGAAATGACACTTCATCTGTATCTGAACTCAAACAAGTGTTCAAAGTAACAGGATGTTCCTGTAAAACCTGAAAGAAAATATCCAAAAGTATGTTTAATTCTAATTCCAAAATTTATTCGAAAAGACTAATGAACAAAATCATGGGAGAAAAATTGTCACTGTTTCGTGGAATTCACGTATTTATGAAATAAAGATACATCGTTTTTCCTTTTGAAAGGTATGCCAATTGTATCTTAAAGATAGTTTCATTCAATCTATTCACGATACGTGTAAATGTATATGGATGCCCACGATGAATACATGTAATTACATCATCGTTGCTGTCGAGCAAACACGGCTGACAAAAAAGGTACAAATCAGTTGTGACATAACTAGATCACAGGTACTGGTGTTTAATAACACTCAGATCAAACAACGAAAAAGTCAACATTAGACGTCGGGAAAAAAAAGTTGACAAACCTCGTTGGAGTAGATGCCTTGTGCTTGTTAGGGTCGACCACCTGTCTTACGACGAAATATTCGCCCACATCTTTCAAAAGTTAGTAGTGCCGAATATGTAAATGCTGCGTTGTGCATTGAAGAGTTGATCTCCGAAAGAAAAGCGCGACGGTGACGGTATCTTTTATTGAGGTGTGTCCTTTCTCAATATGTAGCCAGCCAGAAAATGGATTATGTAATACTTTTTTGTCAAGGTCCCTTAAACCCCACCAGGGCTGGTACCCGATTTATTTCCCGATTGGGACAACATGAAGTGGAGGCTATGACTAAGCACCGTCTAAATCTTGTCATGTAACCAAAGAGAATCGAACTCACGGCCTTGCGACTAGGAGTTGGGCCTTTTATCTCACCCGACCACGGGGATGACTAACTTTTCCAAATTAAGATGATCCAGTCATTTTTGTAATCTAATAATCACAATAATCTATCTCAAACATAGGTTTCGCTTTGTCCAAAGACTTTAAGTAAAAGACTTTATGGACCTCTGGTAAAACTGACTATGAAAGAGGGTGATGTAACTGCCGTACTTTATATTGTCTAACCAGTTTCAATGGTTAGCACGGAAAGAATTAACCCCTTCCTTACCGGGCCACCCGCTGAGGGTGGGTAGAAAAACATTGTATTGTCCTCAGACACATGGCTAATTTGCATATAACCTAGTTTATGTTCCCTTACAGAACGAAACCGGGCTACTTGCAACAACACGTGTTACATGTGGCCACTCATTGGGTTGACCCAACACATGCAGATGGCACCAGAGGTCATGGTTTCATGTCCATTATGAAGTCATGCTTTTCACTAAGGGGTGGGAGCCACATTTATCATCCATTGTGAAATGAACTATTAGCTCTTTTTCAATCAAGTAAGATGCATTCTATCAGGGACATATGTGTGAATATTATACCACTTTAAATTTCCCAATTAATTAGTATTAGGCATGTCAATAACAACATTAATCAAAATTAAAATTTCAGCTTTTTTCTGAAAAAATCGGCCAAAAATTTATAATGAATTGGCTGCCTGTACATAATCATAACATGAGTGGGACCAATGTTAAGTGTTGCATTTAAAGACCTTTCTATGTGTGCCAGTCTGATAGTAAAAGAAAAACTGCATAATAGTTATTGAATTATTAATGGTTCTTTGAGTAATGGTACCCATTTTGTGGCTTTCAAGTAGTAAGGAAATGGCCAGATGCCCAGCAACGAAATGGTTAATGTATAATATGAGGTAGACTGATGAAAGCATCATTCCACTCTTCCTCAAAGAAAAAGTACATGTGAAGGAAAAGACACGCTTCTGTGTAAAGCACCTACGGGTTAGAATGGCTATCCAGTGTTTAGTGAAATGTGTAAAATGTCAGTACACTTGAACTAAACTTCTACAAAACCGCAGTCTACACATCCCCATATCAAAGGCTCTCAGCCGAAGGCCGACTTCTTGAGAGCTGTTTAAATACTATTTTGATTACAAGAAGGCCTTTTCAGCAAAGATTCATAAGTTTCTGGTGTTCCATTTAATAATGGAAAAGAGAAGAGGTTGTTGATATAAATTCTACTTTATCTTTGCTTTCAAAAGGATAAACTAGATAAGTGAACTAATTTACAAAACTTATGACAGGTCAAAGTGATTGAGACTTGCATGATATATGTAGTTATAATGAGATGGTATGAATTCATGTCTTGGTCTGGCAAACTGCAAATTGCTACTCATTACAGATTGTCAATCTTGTGCCCTTAGTAGCTATTGCGTAATTATCAACGATTTCCAGATTATACTGAGGTTATGATCGTGCGGGCACGTAGTCGTTTAAAACTTCGAAGGATTAATAATTACGTGATGTCATTGAGTACTTCCTCCACATTGAACACACAGTAACAACTTCTTTACATATAATACCGGTAATGTAATTCTATAATAGAATCAAAGATTACATGTAACAACGCTCCATGGAGGGGGGGACCATTGTAGACCATTTTATTGAAATTCGCTAGACGTCTCAAGCGAAAAGCCACAAAACAAAGGGCTTGCATTGATACACGCAAGTCACACGAAGCATGTGCATGGGAAAGGAATGCAGATCTTTACACCTGTGTACAGCGTATGGTAGACGTGCCCTCGAGCAATGTTTTACTTCTTCTTGTTCGTGCACCAAAAACAACGGCAGTTGGAAGCTGGTTACAGCCAGGGGCAATGTCTCACCCAAACTTGCTTGTTTTCTTTTTGTCAAAAATACATGTACACAGTAATTTTCTGTTTATTTTATACCAGTAGCCCCAAGCAAAGACAAACACTACATTGGATTTTCTTACGTGGTATTTGTTGCGTATTAGCCGCAAATCGTTTGCAAGTGAAAGTTACATTAATTCGGTATACACAGCAGTGTGTATGTCCAAAACCAAGTTCCTATTGTTGTCCTGATTGACAAATAGTCGGATCTGTCGCACTGCTTCCTCCTTATGCGGCAACATACAAACAGCAACGCGTCTTCTTACGGGTTCACACACATACAGACACGCACGCACAGACACACACCAAAAAGACATTATTAGACTGTTTCTTTTTATTGCACGTATTACACGAATCAAATATTTCTGCTATCATGACATGTAAAAGACTGCGTACACAAGCTATCTACTTGGAACCACCTTTGCAGAGTTAACCTCCCAGATCAGACATCTCTCAAATCATTATTTTATCGCAAACATACAACTTCTTGCATTAAAACAAGCCGTTCACAGCTTTTGCCGTTGCCTGTAAACAGGTACATTGTGTGGAAGGATCTACGATCAAAGGCTAACCTTTGAGTATCTGAAGTCTATCACACAAGGAAGCCTCAGCTGCCTTTGCCATTCCCAGTGGGTTTTTGTCTGCAGTGATTGATAGATTATAGAGTGTTCATTAAAAAATCGCACAATTTCAGGCAGAATCCTCTAGGAAACCCAACGGCGACTTTTAACAAACTTGTTGCCTAACCAACGTGTACATGATGTAACTGTAAAACGCGCACTAGGTTTTGGTATTCCAAAAGTTTAATTAAAGTTAGAAAACATTGACTTTAGTCTTCGCTTTACTTCACTCCAGGCAAAGCGAGCAATCCAACGAGGTGCAACGGCTGTCGTATTTGATGTGACCGATAGCAAGAACGCCACCAAACAGGTGAATACGTACACTGTAATATTATCTATAAATGGTTGTACAGGTCATCCCGCTTAGCTCGAACACGCACAGCTCGAGCTTTTGCTTTTGCTTGGCTCACACCTCATAAAATGTCACAATAATAGGTTTTCTATTGTGTGATTAGCATTTAACTCGGAACTTGCGCTTAGCTCGGAACTTTTTCGGACTCCCATCAGGATTCGAGTTAAGTGGGATGACCTGCACTGTATCAACTACAAATTTAAGCAAATGTATCTTGTCACGACATGATGATCGTTTTACCTTGCGGATGATTGTAAAAAAGTTTAAGAAGTTTATTTTTATTATTGGAATTAGTTTTCATTTGAATTAATTCGTGTTTCATTTGAAGACGATATCGAGTAAGTGATAACACGTCGCTCATTAATATCGTTCACATCGTTGTAAGGAAAGACCTGTAAGAAATATCACTTGGGTATCAGTTAAGTTGAGATGCCATTCAATCATGTTTTATTATTTTATTTTTACGAATTTAGTTGCATCGTGATGAGGAAGAACAGTTGGAACGACCGGTGATTGTTATCCGAGGTCGGGATGCAGATCGACTCATGACCATCGTCAACTCGAAGAGTGTTAACTCCAGGAGAAGGGCCATAGCTCGAATCAGGACGGACTTCACACTGGGACAAGTTGCTGGGGTCAGTTGAAAACGAAATGAAAAATTAAATAAAGCAAGAAATCATGAAATGCAAATGTAACGTCTCAAATTCGTTGAATTTCCCAGTATATCGAATACCGTATTGTTCCTGAATAAAGTGCCGTCTCTAATTAAAGCGCCCCCACATTTTTGCCCACAAAATATATTAAATAAATTTCCCATTCAATATATTTGTGCGTAAAAATTTTATTAAGCACAAGTGATTATTTGATCTTGTAATTGTATTTTCTACAGATGTAAATGTTTTTCTTTTGAGATATTGTTTGAAATTGTAAAAGTTGACCTGGTTTTATTCAAATCATCAAACTTTATATTTGTCATTGATGAACTGTGTCCGCTAAAATCGGTGTTATAAAGCGCCCTTGTAAAAATTGGTCTAAGCGCCCGGCGCTTTATTCAGGAACAATACGGTAAGTTAACTGAGTGAAAGATTATTCTTATAATTACATTTAGGATATGTATCAGACAGATAATGTTACAAAGTAACCAAAAGTACATACACCATGAACAGTGCCGTAAATGTCTGATTTGACACGCATAGGCAGGAGACAAATCGTTAGCAGTGTGCATTAATTAATTATATCCATTTTTAGCGAACATTACGATATCTCTATAACGATGTAGCTTATTTGTAGTCCTTGAAATTGTAGTGTACCGTTCCTTACTATTGAAAAATAATCAGACTCATGTTTCGAAGTAATTTTTCAATGTTTAAAGTAGATTTTGGAAATAAATTAAGGAGGGGATATGCGAATGCCTGCGGCAAAAAGATGTGTACGGTATAACCTGTTTTGGGCGGCACCATTTTTACGGCATACATTGTACCTGTTTTTTACATTAATTAATTAGAATGATATTGATGATATTCAGGTATGAATTGGAATGATATTGAAATATAGTAGTATAAAATAATTGGGTAATAGTGAAACATGTCATGTACATGTACGATCGTGTAGAACAACCATGATTGTTATTTTGCCCTGAAATATAAGGGTGCCGCTCAAAACAGATTCGACTGTACGTTAATTTAGGCATGTGTATCAAGTCGGACATTTACGGTTCCAAATGAGCGTTATGAAAATTGACTGATTTACAACCATATTTTCTATTCTACATTACAGAATGAAAATAATCGGCAGTACTTCGACATGGGCATATTTTTGGCATTCTTCGTGCTCTTCTGCATCGTTTGTGTGATTGTTATTCTCAAGCTGAAGTGGAGAAACAGAAGTACGAGACAGCTGTCCTTGACTACATTGGCAAAGAGAACTGGTATGAATTGGAATGATATTGAATTACAGTAATATAAAATAATTTGGTAATACTGAAACATGTCATGTACATGTACAATCGTGTAGAACATTGGTCGCAAAGCACAAGTTCATTCAAACACAAGGCGTGGTTACAGTTTTGTAAAATATTGTGATTATAAACCAGTGATTTCAAAACATAGGAGTCTTAAAAGACAGGCTTTATTGAACATGTACATATGTGCAACTTTGAAGTTTGAACCATGTAATTGTGGTCTTAATAAACTTAAGTGGACATTTAAATTAAAGTTATCACGAATTTTAGTTTGCATCTTCTGGACACGTTTGATAATTACACAAAACTACACCTGTTTGAGATTCAGGTCGACCGTAATGCCCGTCGCAATTGTAAGAGAAAGTAATTAAATATTTTGGGGTTTATTAAACACAGCTCGAACACTATCAAATTTAGCTGTTACAAATTGGCTTCACAAACAAATCACTAATATCGTAGCACATTAATTCATGTACAAGTTCAATTGATTAACATGTCGGTTCATATCCGTTACACTTTCCAATTGTTATTGTCGGAAAATTTAACATGTTCATTTACTGTTAAGTAAAATACCCATTATTAATGGCAAAAAGTACGTAGATGACAGTAGGTTTGCCCAAAAGAGTACGAAATACTAGTTAAAATCAATTTGGTGATGACAGTAGTTTACTCAATGGCCACTGTACATACAAGTGCTACAGAATATTATTCATGATATCTGACACGAAATGGTCGTTTTCTGTCTCTCTAAAACTACTGGGGTTTTTTTCCAGAAAGTTTCAACTGTCAATTAAAAACAAGATACTTTAAACGCCGTTGGTATAAAACCTTACCGTAGTCGTGACATATTGACCTTTATCGAGATAAAAAAAAGTATAAGACTAGATGGACATTTGACAAGGAAAAAATCGCAACAAATGGCAATAAATTAAAAACCGTTACTGCGTGGATCAGGTTTATGATACGTACCGTATTGTTTCTAAATAAAGCGCAACCTCTAATTAAAGCGCCCCCCTCTTTTTTCACAAGAAATTATTTTAAAACCGACCTCTCAGACGTAACGTAAAAATATCATCACATACACAAGGTGTTGCCATTATGACTGAATATGGTGATCTTTTAAAATATTTTTCTTGTAAAATAACAATTTGAATTGCCTTATTCAAACTTCAATAATTAATTCTACGCAATCTTGACAAAGCATTCATCTAAAAATTGGTCATAGCGCCCGGCGCTTTATTTAGGAACAATGCGGTATTACATGTCGGCGTGTCATGATATGAGTTTTTACACATATTTTTATTTCATTACAGTTGCGCAACTTGAGACCAGAAAATTTAAGGGCGATCCCGACATCGAAAAAAATATTTCGGAAAAAAGGAATGCAGCTAGGTCGTGCAGTGTGATGTCGGACCTATGCAGTCTAGACTCGAGTATTGAAATGTGTGCCATTTGTCTAGAGGAGTACAGAGATTCACAGGTACGAGTTGTGTAGAAGCACAAGCGTCTTACGTTTGCGCAATTACGCGTGCAAAATTTACAGAATTAAAAGTTAATTGCTACGATTACATTCACGCGGCACTTTGAAATCCGAAAGGAAAAAATTTTTTGACACAATCTGTACACAATTGCTGCACTATTTAGTGAAATGCAATACAGTGATTAAAATAAAAAAAATTTGCATCGGTTATTAATTTAACACTGACGTCAGTTAATTAAAGTAAGTCCAGAAATACTATCTACTGAAACAGTTTTTGCTGTGTGACAGAGCGCTTCCTAAAGTAAACAGATTTTGTCGCATCGAATGTTTAATTTGATGGAAAACGACAAGAAAACAAGTTGTGCAGCATTGTGGTTGCACCGCAAGCCTTGGAAGTGACGTTTTTATTTCGAAACAGTCAATTAACCAGGAAATTATTGTTGCTAATTCCGGCACAGTAGGTTTACATAATCACAATAATGTGAACCAAATTTGAGACCACCCATACCTTCAAAGAAATAATTATTACTGTTCTTATGACCTAAGAAACTTCTTGTTGCCATCAATCGAAAGCAAGTATTCCTGGTATCATCTTGGGGAAAAAGTTCCGTTTTCTTAGTTTTCGAAGTGCAATTTATTAGTTCCTCTAATGTATATTTAATTTATACATTTGTCATTAGTTATAATGAAAGGCCGCCATTTATAGCAGTCATTGGCGTTGATTATATAAAAGCTGTTCGTCAAATGAATTCTTTCAAGGCTTTTCCTTGGTGTGGCCATTTATGGAGAGTGGCCTATTGAAGAAGATTTAAGATGTATAAATGAGACTGAATCCTATCACTTATGTACCATCAAGATAATCTTACTCTTTCCTTGATGCCTTTGTTTCTTCGTGTGTACAAGTATTGAAGACCACAGTGCACTAACGTGACCTCTACAGAATCTATGCTATGCACACATGTTCGTTCTATGTACATACAATGCTAACACAAACCATCTGAAAAGCCTATATTTGTAAATCAACTGGTATGTTTGCTTGCTAACGCATTCACTTTGGAGTACCTTCAAATCATTTAAGGCTTTTGATACTTGGACCTGTCATTGATGAGTTTTGAAATATTTCGAGTTATTTTGCCCGGTCTTCGTTATGAGGCGGTTTTCTGGTCGCGGATCTATTGAATTGATAGATCCGAATCAATTGGTCTGGCAGTAACACTACCGCATTCGAACTAACAGAGACAGAGGCTATTTGCACACGGTTTTTCTCACATCACTACAATTTTCAGTCCGTTCACTGTAGTTGTTTCACTGTATAAAATGTACGGATGTCATGTCAGTGTTGTCGCACTGAATCGAGGAAATGCCCCCCCCCCCCGCCCCAGAAATCGAGATAAGGGATCACTGGTGGCCCCCATATTTGGCATTTATGACTTGTAATCTGGAACAGTGATAGGATAGGGTGCAATGAACACATAATTCTAAATGGAAACCAAGTGTTTAGACAAAATGTCCCCGGAATTTTAAAAAGTAGCGGCAACACTGCGATATGTTATTAGAGGGAATTCGGTATCAGTTCGGGCCATGATCAATTGATAGTACATTATAGTGTATTATCAGGGATTAAACGCTTGTTCTCAACGCTGTTGTTGCCAAAAGCTGTATGAATATGCAAAATACAATAGAAAAAGTTGGGATAGTTTGTTGATATGTTGGTACATGTAGCTATCGGCGTGTTTGAAGCAAGGAAACTGGATCCAGTATACATGGCCAGGGGGCGTGTTAAACTGATACTGGATAGTCCTTCAAACGAAGGAAGGATATTTTTCGGCTGAAAGTTTCCTGTCTGATGATGGAGAAAAGACTACGCATTCACAAACCTATTGCTGTTGAAGATTGATACCTTGCCATTTCAAAATTTGGGCAGTTCAAAGTGGTGTGTAGGTGTAGAAGAGAATACAAAACTTTTAATGGTCAATTAGTCTACAGGTAAAGTTACCTGCAAAATTGTAACGACGGAGTGTCCTCTTAAGGAGAAAGACCTCCCGGAAGTATTTGCCCGTATAAAAGTGGGTATTAGAATTTCGACAAAAGATAAGCTGAAGTACAGTAGGACTCCTTTTGAAAGGGCACCCTAAAGTTAAATTCAAACTGCTCGTATAACTGGAGTGCCCTCTCGAGTGGATGTTGAATATAATAGATAAAATAAAATTGACTTGAATGCAAATTGCCCGTAAAGCTGGAGTGCCCTTTCAAGTGGATGACCGTTCAAAAGGAGGCTTACTGTAAATGTACTACTCGGCATCAAATTCATACAGGTATTTTTATTTTTATAATTGATTTGATTCAATTTTTTATAAGAAAATGTTTATACTTAAAGATGTGTATACTTATAGAAAACATAAACCTGCCGTAGTTTAAAACTTTTTTTTTTAAGTGGTCCACATTTTTGCTTTGCTTCCGGCTGAGATAAAAGGGCATGACTCTACAATTAACGGCACACGCACAGAAAACGACGATTCATGAAAATGTAGCGACTGGGGAAAAAACTTACCAAGAAAACTGAAACGGGAAGTGGAGTGCAGGTACTTGTGTAAAGGCACAGAATGGCCTCTAGTTCGCGAACAGATAACGCTGACGCAGTAGGTTAACATTGAATGTAATTTATTGCTGAAGTCTGTAGATCTTACAAGTGATACTGAAGGTCTCTAGCCTGCTGC
>JBCAUI010545937.1:0-10597 GCA_038406195.1 Haplosyllis anthogorgicola
CATGTCTGCTGGACTTGTCTAGGGGCAGGGGAGGTAATTTATTTACCTTGTAGGGCATTCAAATTGTCTCTGTACACCAGTGCAATGTAATCCAAATGATTGTAAAAAAGGCCTTAATGTTTGGATTACATTTCTCACCGCACTTTAAAAAAATTAATTATGTTTACCTTTGCTTTTTGACTTCAGATGAAAAGCGAAGCAGACAGATAGAAGACATGCTTCGATTAGGGTTTGAGGTGAAGATGGACGGAAAAGTGCCACTGAGGAAAGTTGCAGCACATCTTGAAATCCGTTTTGCAGTAAGATATTTTTGCACCTGGGGTTGTGCGTGTGTGTGTGCATGTGTGTGCGTGTATGCGTGTAGTACTGGCCAAGTTCCGTATTAATATTGCCAAATGAACCTGAAACTATATTTCCACAAATTCCAGCCTTGGCACTAAAAATGTTATTTAAAAATACTTTACACACAGTAACTGCGATGGATGTTAATTGACTATCTATTTTAATACAATTTTAATAAATGAGTTGACTGATTAGACAATGCCTTTTTCAGATTGCACGGCAACGCTATGAAATGGAAACTGCCGATATGAAGAAATACCTCCAAATGACTTTCAATAACATACATTTCGACGCTAAACAACGAAAAAAGGGTAAACTGTATCCTTGCTCTGTAAATCGTCCAGTACCAGTCAGTTTGCTTTGGTTGCTTATAAACAAACGTTATACTCTAAATGTCGTTTCAGTGGCACACTGCACTAAGAGTTAATTTTAGGCATGCACCTTATTTAAAAACATGTCTGAGTAAAAAAGCATATTATCTAATGTACTCTTGTAATATTGATAAGGTTTAAATGTGCATTTTAGAAATAGAATATCAGTGTTTTAAAGCATTTTGCACCTCAACTTCATTTGTTTCAATTACAAAATTACTCCTTCTGAAAAAGAATACAGGTAACATCACTTTCTCAACATGTCACTTTCAAAAAGTTATAAGTTGTGATGATGGGTAAAGTCTGAAGATAATGTTGACATAATTTTATGTAAATCAGCTGAAAAAATGAGGTGCACCACAAGAGGGCATGTGCCACTAAAACAACATTTACAGTAAATGTTTTGCTTCCTGTGCAACATGCAACGGGCAGAAGCATGAGTTGTGAGTTATTTGTTGCCACTTTTATTATGAAGGCTGACGTATTGACTGTTGTGTTGCGAGCAGAGAGTTATGAAGAGTCCAGTAGGTTTTAGGACAACTAACCACTAGCTTATTTCCAGCTGTCTTGCAACTATGCAGGTTGAAAGTGGCGTTAGTAACCTGACTGTAAACAATTTGACAGATGGCTTTAAGAAAGTTTCAGTTATTTAGCAAACTAATTTTGTTTAAATAAACGATTGACAGTTTAATAGGCTGCTGGAAAAATGTGATACAGTTGAACTTGCTTTGATAGACCTTCTTTTGGGCATGAATTGCAAAACTACCGTATTTACCCGAATTGAGGCACCGGGTGCAAAGATCAATGGATGGGGTGCCTCTTTCGAAAACATCAAGAAATTCCAAAACACCGGCTGAAGGTGAAATTTATGCAGAAGTTGAATTGTGTGTAGAGATTAACCATTTTAAAAAGTTAACTTTTACAGACTTTTTTTGCAGGTGACTGACAAAAATTCATCGTTAATAACTGTTAAAACAGAGCATATTTTTGCTTAAAAACAAGGGGGTGCCCCAATTCGGGTAAAGACGGTATCTGAGTTCAGACATGATATATTAAACCAAACAGAAAATAACGTTGCAAGAGCTCCACCCCATTGACCCATTTTACTCACCCGAAATGGGGTGGGTCGTCGTCCAAGTCAAAATTACATACGGTTCATTGTGACGGAATCGAACTTTTAATACAGGTACGTAATATCCTTCCGGTAAGAAAGGCAAATTGCTCAAAAATTTAATGAAATTCCAAAATGGCGTCATGAGTTAATTTGCTTCAGAAAAAAATTAAATATTTGTGAAGATGATTACTTTGCCTTGACTGAAATAAGAGAACCGGTGGTTTACAACCTCACTGCAACACATGGATGTGAAGCTGACAGAATACAAGAAGAAGAATCAGAGACTCTTACCTCAGGTAAAGTCTGGGTACTTTTAAGTAATATTCTAAGTGAAATACCATCAATGCATTATCAGATTAGCCTGAAGTGAGAACAATTGGTTTAATTTCAGACAAGAAAAGCACAATGGTGGACTGGGATACAGAGAAAGTTATTGGATGGTTGAATGAGGTGAAGATAGCAGATGATGCTACTCTGGATGCTGTGAGCAAAAGCGGTCTCACTGGTGAAGACCTGTTTGCCGCAACTCAAGAAGATCTTGAGAAGATTGTTCCTCGTAAGTCAAGATGCACATGTATAATAGAAGAAAGAGATGAGTACCTTGAAAGAGAGAGTGAGGTAACTAGAGAAGTATCTCATACAGAAGGAGAGCAAAGTTCACTTGTAGAACCCTTTCGTCCTTTTGACAGTCCCGTTGCTATAAGTTATTCATACCAGCAGTACGCATGTTTTCAATCATGCCCTTCCAGACCCACGAATGCAATTGAACCAGTGCACAGATATGTTTTGCTAGATAGTGTTGATGCTCGAGGGCCCAATTTTAATGACTTAGCACGTGAGATTATTAACTTTGGCGCTGCGCTTTTGAATGATGGCCAGAATGGCGTTATTCACTTTGGTGTAACGCCAGATGAGGGGAAAATTTTTGGCGTTTCACTCCTCTGTGATAAAATGCTTTTGGACAGAAATGTAACCCGACAGATCAAGAAATATTTCCATGAAAGCCAAATCAATAAGATTTTGAAATGTATTCGACCAATCAGATTTGTCAAGGTATTTTCAGCTAACAGACTTCAAGATGACAAGGAAAGATATGTATTGGAAGTCGACGTGGAACCATCTTATCATGTGTGTGGTCAAGAGGTATTTATTTGCAGGGGTAGTTTGTACACTTTTGGAGAAAACGGCCCTCAACAACTTGAACAAACAAAGTGGAATGAATTTTATACCCAGAAAGCCTCAAGACGAAGACAGACGATGGAAGCTTCAAAGAAAATCAAACCTCCAACCCAAGGGCACAGGGATAAACTGATCAAGGCGCTATGCAGAGGAAGAAGTAGCTTCAAGAAAGGACAGTACCCTATCCTGGTGCTGCCTCCAACGGACGACAACTTTGATCGTGATCCAGATGTAATCAAAGACAAGTTTGCCTTTCTTCAAAATATCAAGTGGAAAGCGGTTTTCGATTTTGGTTGTCAAAGAGAAATATTTAATTTCTTGAGGTCTCAGCAGATGTTTTACAAGATTCACGACGTCGAAGATTTTGATCCACAGAATGATGAAGGCTTGCTGTCAAGAAGGTCCAGGGAAGATGTTTTCAACAGCCACATACCAAGTTGGATCCTGATGAACGGCGACTGTCAGAGGGATTCTAAGCCAAACGAGCTTATACAATGGAAGAAGGATCGACAAGCAGCTTGTCTGGCTTGTTTTAATACCTGTTTGAAAGGTTTCCAAAGCAAGCGATTGCTTGTTGTCTTTGTGCTGCATTCAAAGGTGTCAGATGTATTCCTGAATGCATCGACTGAATTGTGTGTGCTAGCAGAAAATAATTTCGTTTGCATCTCTGAGGACGAGAGCAATGCTGAAACATGGCAGGCAGGTGTCCAGCATGTCAGTCCACGAACATTAGGCACAAGTACCATTCCAGGACTACCATGGGATTATGTGAATGAGATCGTAAAGGACATAACAAACAGTGATCCAGAAACGACATGTCAAGTGCCCACAAGAAGAGGAGACAAAATACTAAAAATTAAGAATGAATTAGCCGATTTGGAAGTACTAGGCTCAAATGAATGCGAGATTGGAGCAGTCAGAGACAAGAAGAAACATGCCGAATTTATTCAGGAAAAGGAACGAGAATTCTACAAAGGTGGAAAGGCAACATGGTGGAACTTTTCTCGTGGAGATGTGTGTGAGCGTGATGCCTACAAACCATTGGCCGCAAAAGTGCGCACTGCATTATTTGAAGACGAAATCGACGGAGAAATTGAAAGGGGAGTCAGAAGTGTCATGCTGTACCATCAACCTGGTGCTGGAGGTACAACACTGGCAAAGAATGTTTTGTGGGATTTTCGGTCGGAAGTCAAATGTGCAGAAATCACGCATTTCACCGAGAACACTTGCAATCAAATTTCTCAGTTGAGGGAATATGGTGAGCCAATAGATGCTGATCCTCGCCCGGTACTTCTTCTGATCGACAAAGCAGATGGCGACAAGACTATACAGCTTCTTATGCAGTTGAAGGAAACAGCACAGAAGAGGGTGAACAAAAGCACAAAAATTTACTGTGTTTGCTTAATTGTTGTTGGTCGGTCGAATTTACCAGACTCACCACCGAATGAACAGTTCGAGTGTTTGCAGCAAAAATTAAGCGTCACCGAAGAAGACGTGTTCAGAAAGAAGAGCGAAACTCTGAGTAAAACTTACGACATACACACACTGATAGCATTCAACATCATGAAAGAGAATTTCAGTGTGGACTTCATCACAAGAACGGTTACGACCTTAGTGCATGACATTCCAAATGTCAATGAGTTGACTTTGCTCAAGTACCTGGCATTCTTGAATTTCTATGATGTTAACAAAGAGGCAGTACAAGTATCAGCATTTGACGGACTGATGGGAGATGAAGAACTTTGGGAAGATAACCTTAGCGATGCCATGAATGGACTGGTTAGGCAGGAAAAAGGCGAGAAGGAAGGCCACAGCATGCTTTGCATTTCCCATCCTCTTTTATCGAAGAAAATTCTGGAAATATTACGGCGAAAGGAGAAGCTGAGCGAGTTTGCAATTGAATTGTTGCATCACACATTTCTCCGCAGTAAGCGAAGTTTTTCGGTGGAGAGGTTGCTGCAGTATATCGCTGGTATTGGCAAGCATCGTGATTCGGATGCAGAAGGAAACAAAGAGATGTTTGCACCATTGATAATGCAAATTAAACAGGAGGAGTCTCCAAGGGCAGCTGTCACTGTTCTGCGTAAAGTGTACACACTGACCAATAATCCATTTGTCGCACAACAGCTAGCGCGGATATTCATTACGTTGAATTTATGGGATGATGCCGCAAAGTATGCATCAGAAGCAGTCGATAAAGTTCCTAACAATGCCGCTTTATTGGATACTAAAGGTCAAGTCTGTAAAAATAAGTTAGATTTTTACAAAAATGAGGTTGCGCAGCACATCCCTAATAGTCTGGGGAAAGACGTCCACTACATCGTCGAGCTAGCATACAATGGCGTGAAGGTATTCAAGGAAGTACAATTGTTAAACTCATTCGAGCAGGTTGGAGGACATTTTGGCGTATTACAGGTATATGCAACGTTGCTTGAACTCCTCGCAGAAAACAGCATGTTTGATGGCGATAGTGACAGGGTGATAGACTTCTTGTTTGATCCCGACTACATTCCACATCAGATGAAGATTTGGAACAGCCTTGATAGAGTCAACTACATTGAGTTCCTGAAAGCCATCCCAAAAGACGCCGTGGATACCATCAGGCAAATTGAAGATTTTCAAACGCAAATGCATCCCATCTTTGCCAGAATCCGTAATGCAAACCACGAGCAAGAAATTGAAAAACAGAAGAAGTTAATCCAAAAATTAAAAAAAAGGCTGTATCCGTATGTAACTCGCGCACAGAGGAGAAAACCCGGTAAGTTCTATCAGGAGCTTATGTGGATGCTGGGCGGTATCACCTTCAGCAGCCTTGTTGATGCGATAGAACACATGTCGGACCGATCAACACAGAGGGAAGTGATATCCTTTCTGAAGGAAGCACTAAACAAATCGAGGAGAGATGCTGAAAAAAATCCAGAAGACGCAGGTAGCTTGGAGACATTTATAAGTGTCACCTTGGTTATTTCATGTTTGTATGGGGCGGAGGATATAGCCAAAGAAGTGTCTTACCAAGAAGCGTCGTACTACAGTCAGAAATTGTATGAGGTGCGCAACAACGAACCTAAGCTATTGGAGCCCTATCTCTACTACGTGGCTTTGAATTTGCCGAAAGGGAATGATCCTGACCTGCAACAGTCAGTAAAAGATGCAATAAGCAACTGGAGGGATGCCTACTTTCAGAAGTATTCTTTCCAGGATACTGACACCAAGAAGCGGATGAGTACAATGAGTGTGAACAGTCCATTTTATATTGCACAAGGAGAAGGGCTGAAGTCGATTGTTCACAGATCGCAGATCTACGTCCCAGAAAGACATAAGGGCAACAAGTTCTATCAAGATGAAGAAGTGAAGAAGATTTTGAAGCGATTTTCAGGCACCCTGGATGGAAAAGGTGAACGTGTGTTCGTGATGGCTGACAACAACACAAAAGAGACTATCGTCACAATCCCAACCAACTTTAAGGTGAAGAACTCGCAGCTGTACAAACAAGAAGTTACGTTTGTAATTGCGCTTAGTTTCAAAGGACCTAGAGCATGTGATGTGCAAGGGAAATAATTGGATTTGACTCAGCAACGACTATGCTTTCTTTGTGATTGAGGGCATTCAGCTTTCTGTTTTCACGAGATTTTTGCGTTGATTTCTGAAAGTTCTGGCAAGGTGCCAAGGACATGACAAGCCTGGCTGTGGCAAGGCATCACGTGACAGACAAAATGGCGGCATGAAGCTTGGTAGCCGACAGGTTACTTGTTTATAGAGAGTCACCCTCTCTAGACCTTGTTGTTGAAAACTAAATTGAGCTGTATGTTTATCTTAAGAAGTGGGTTTGGTGTTTGTCGTGGGTTTATCTTTATCTTAAGTGGGTTTGGGGCCAACAGTTTTGTCTTTTGTGTATGAATATTTAAGTGTATGTGTGTGTGGATACACCTGTTATCCATTATCTTAGGTATACCTTTTTTACAGTAAAATTGTGAATGCTTATGAGTTTCTCCCGTTTCCGTTTTACAGGTGCTGGTTTTCTACGATTTTAAAGGGATTTAGGGTCAACATTTTTACATGTGCATATGTTTGTGTGAGCATGTGTTCTTGTGCTTGTTAGTCATTATCATGGGTACAGGATATTTTATGTTTAATTGATTAATTTGCCCTTTTTAAAAATAGTTGTTACTTTTTGTAGTTTATCGCGACAAAATTGCCACGATCCATATTTCTGACGTGTTCAGCAACCCCCGATTTAAAGTTATTAAATTTAATTTCTATCCAACAGCATTTTATCATATCTTTGAGTGTTTGCCATATTTGACAAATTTTGCATCAAGGGCTGTGCTTTGTGTTATGGAAATTGCAGTATTTCACAGTATTCCTGGACTTTTTCATGATAATACTTGATCAAAAGATCTATTTTATTACGTGTGATATATCTTATGAAGAGCTAACACTCCTGGGGCAGGGTGATGGGGAAATGTGTACACTTACCATGGAAACGACAGGATTACATTTCCCGCCGCACTTTAAAATTGGGATTAAAAAAAGACAAACCTAAATAGCAGGTGAAACATGTCAAGCACAACAAAAATTGGTCACCTCGAACATGTTGATGAGTGCGTAAGCGTTTATGTTATGAAAACGTGCTGATTATTGCCCCGTTGACTCCAGGGTTCCTTATTTCCCTGTGATCTACCCGTTTCTGTTTATGAGTGCTGCTGGTATGAATTCCGTCTAATTTAACCAACCTTTTGGGTGCGGAAAACAAATCATGAAATTCCCATTAATTTTGAAACGTGTAGAAAAAAAAGAGGAAACAAAAAAAATTCCACGCAGTGCTTTTGATGTGCTATTGTCCCAAAACTGATAGGAATTTCAGGATTAGTTTTTTGGCGCTCAAAACAGCTTCTACTGCTTGTCAATTTATAAGAAAGGTGAGAAAATGAAGATTTTATAGTTGGAGAGGACAAGAGAAACTTGTTTGAACAATTTATTTTTATGCAAATTCCAAATGAATACCTCATGTACAGTGGCATGCAGTAGACATACGCTACATCCAACGGTCTCACATTTTTACCTTTTATGGATAAAATTTTGCATGGAATATGCAACTTTCCAGTGAGAAATTTGGGGTCTACATGAAGATTATTTTTAAAAACAGTTTTATAATTATCTCAATTTACAGTATACCCGGTTTTGTAGTGAAGTGGAACCCAAGTCATATAACTTAAAGTAATCACTGTGATACTTGCATTGGCGGATCCAGGATTTCCCGCGGGGGGGGGGGGGGGGGCACCAACCAACTTTCCCCCCCTTTTCCCCCAAAACCCAGAAAAAACTGCATGAAAATGAAGAAAATTTTGGCCGGGGGGGGGGGGAACGCGCCTCCTGCGCCCCCCACCTAAATCCGCCAATGACTTGTAAAAATATACTTAGGATACAGTAGTTATTCGTATTTTGGAAATTGGCAGCTCTGGTTTTTAAAGTTTATGCAACTGCAGTTTTATGCTCTAATGGACAACACATCTTGGAACTGTGGTTGCAAAAACTGAAATGTAATGTTCATATATAGCACTTGTGTGCTTTTGTCGCATCAACATTTTTTTAGGTGCAATTACAGTGGATAACACTGTTGCCCTCACGCCGAGATATTTTTATATCTTCATATGTCTTAAAAATGTACACTGATGTGCAAATGATAAAACAATTACCCCATTCCTCTCACATAACGAAAATTGTGTGTGATGCACCGCCTGCTTCCGTACTATCGGAACAAAGGAAAACGCGTAAGCGAGGAAATTACAGATGTGATACACACCTAATATTATGAGTCATGGAGGAACATTTGATCCTGTACAAGAGACCAAGCAAATTGCTGTGATACTTGTTGAAAATAAAAAGTTGAAAATAAAAAAAATTGCCGAAAATGATACTGTAAGTATGACACGTTAAAATCGTTGGATGTGGTAATTCCTACAACCATCTTTGTGAATGTAAAGTTAATCATGTTTTGCCTATTATAAACCGAATAATAGCATATCTTATGTAATGAGTGTAATTAAAACTTTGCCTATTAACTAAATAATGTTAGCCAATTGGCTGCGTCGGCTCTCTCAGTCCTTTTCAACAGGGTTTCACACTGGGAGTTATGAAGGAGCCTATTGGTTAATTTGCAAGACTAAGTTAACATGGAAATCTTGTAATACATACGACAATCTAGATTTTTACCGTAATGTTCATGCAATACACACTTGATGAGCTTCCAAAGTCAAATGTCGGAATTAATAAAAAGTTGAATTGATCAATCAACTATTTTAGGTTATGATAATAGTCATTTTAAAATTATATTTTAGACTGTATTTGTACACTTTTACCTGATTGGTATTTCTTTAGATTGTTTAATAAGGGTTTTGGATCAAATAAATTTTAAGATGTAAGTCTAATATTCTTTGTATGGTTTATCATAAGTAAGTGACCCGACAGAACGTCGGGTCATTTACTTAAATACCTAAGGTATTTAAGAGGATGAAATGCCTGGTTAAGGCTTTTCAGTTTGGGACCAACAGGCGCTTTTGTCCCAGTCGAAGACACAGCATGGAATTCCCACTGACGCAAAATGAAATCCATTTCATTAGGTGAAGAAAAGTTATCTTCATCAGGGCAATCAAAGTTATTGTCTAAATAGACAGATATAACCTTTTGCCTGAAACATTGTCTTTATATAATTTTCTACTGTTCAGGATCGCAAAAACTCAATTATTTTACAAGTATACTACAGGTTTCTTGGGTCAGACAGCATACTGAAGTGCATTAGTGAACTTTATGAAATATAAAAAGAAGTTCTCACAGGAAAAAAACCCTTGTGATGTGTTTTTAGTCCTGTAAAGTTAAATGCAAAAATCATTAATGTACTCGCGTGCACATTTAATTTTGTTTCAATTGTAGAGATTTTGTAAGTTTTCTGAACGAAAACGGATGCTCAAAAATATTCCATACTTTTTTGGTGGAGGAAGAACTCACGCTCATAGTGTTAAATTACATACACAAGTGAAATTTCATCGTTGAATAATTAATTGATTCAGATAAGATTATAGTTATGCGTTGCAATTAAAGAAAAGTTCTTCCTCTTTTTTTTTTCTATTCAGTTAATTGCAGATTTGAACAATGTATCTTATCGTTCTTATCTTCCTCTTCGCAAATTATTTGTTCGTGAAACTTTGGGCTCCTAGTTCAAAATCGCCAATTCAGTGGAGTATTTTTAATTCACTCTTTCACTTCCAATATTGAAACAGTAATGTGAACTAAAACTAAACTAAAAACTAGTTTCAAACTGATTTTTATGACTAGCAAACAGAGCACAGACAGATTCTTTTGCTTTTCTGAATTACTCGTTCTCTGCTGCAAGTTAAACTTTATGTGTTACTTTAGGCGGATATAGCCACAACGTGAGATGATTAAAATATCTTTGGCATACAGAAATCCAAAAGACAAAACATTGGCGGATCTAGGGGGCGCCGCCGGCGCGCGCCCCCCCAACGGCCCAAATTTTCTTCGTTTTCATGCGCTTTCCGCTAAATTTTGGGCGAAAATAGGGTTGGCGCCCCCC
>JBCAUI010545948.1:0-10597 GCA_038406195.1 Haplosyllis anthogorgicola
TTTCATGTTCTTTCTGGTTGTGTGCCCATATATTAATTTGTTCAATATTTTTTTATTGTTTCACAGTAGTATATACACCTTGTATTATTGTAGTTTGTTCGCCTTGTATTAATATGTATATTCACCACCCAAATAATTGTGTGTAACCGCGCATGTGTATATTTCTGCAATTTATTATACAGCTCCTAAATGGCCGAATCAATTGGGATTTTGGACAATGATGTATCAGTTGCCCCTCTTCAATACAATTCCATGGTTGCGGACATAGGGACAAAATTGGCTGTAGCAAAAGTCAAACCATTAGAACAACTTTGCCTAGATGTAGTATGTTCACATGTATATGAGTCCGTTGTTAGCGATGATTTAAATGTCTATACACTGCCGATACCAAAGTGTTTTATCAATGAGATTATTGAGAGAGTAGATGCCGTCACTTCCCTTTACTTTTATCTCTTTATCGAACCAACTATACTGTATAGTCAAGATCAGATATCAGATGCCCAAAACAGCTAAATAGGTTGGCAGGGGGAAAATATATGTATACTTGTGCATTTTGTATACATCTCACACTTTTTATTATCCCTAGCTATAATTGTTTTCCCCCGTTTGACTTGGGCTTGCCGTATAATTTTTATGTCTGCTATGTGCGACATTGTTCTTTTTCTTTTTGTCATTAGTGTACTGTTGTCTTAGTAAAAAAAAGAAACCAAACCAAATGAACTTCATTGTGGAATAATATTCTTCTTTAATTTCTTTTTTTTTTTTTTTTTAACTTGTATTTGGACATAACTCTTTTTCTTTGCATATAAATAAATTAGTCAGCTATGCACTTATGGCTGTTTTTGTTTTTTGTTCTTTCAGTGCGCTATGCAAAAAAAACAAGAAGTTTTAAGTTCGCATATGTATTGCAAGGATAATTGTCCTGTTCCTCCAACAAGTTTTTCAACTTTATCACAGCGAGTGTCTGGAGTGAAAAGATCCCTGGAGTTTGACAGTGATGAAATTAGTGAAGCTGACAAGAGAAGATCTTTGCTTTTGGATAGCAGTGTTAATGGTTTGGTTGATGAGGTGGAACAGAAAAAGGTCTCCAAAAAAAACGACTGCACTTGTACTTGTTGTGCGGGTACTGGTTTACCGAGGTACAAATGCCTAGTTTTCAAAGAAAGCAAATACAATCTGTTAAATCCAACTGTCCGGGGAAAATTAGCTCAAAGGTATCGAGAGAGGAAAGGCAAAGAATTGATATGTAGAAAATGTGATGTTGAGCTTCTGTCTTACACGACACATTCGGATCTGTGTAATGTACAACAGAGTACAAATGCTTCTCTAGCCCACATAAGTACTGTGGCACAAAGTGTGACACCAAAATTACAAGCAACATCACACCCAGCTAACATGCAGTTTCCAGATGTGCCATTATCTCTGCTATATATTTGTACATGTTGTCGCCTCCGAGAAAAAGACAGACGGAAATACTTAGTCTTTCGACCAAGTAGGTACAACATGAGCAGCCCGCCCGTGAAAGAAGCCCTTGAGTATCGGTATTTAACACCTGCCAATAAAGAGTTAATATGTAGGTCATGTGATGCTCGTCTTCTAAAAAATAAAATGCCACTGAATGCTGTCTCTTCTCCCACAAAGGCCAGGCCATTGCCAAATACAAAGTGCATAGCTTGTGATACTTTTCGCGACAACAAAATGAAAACCTTCGATTGCCCAAAATACGGCAATAATCCTGTTTTGGATAATATTCTTTTAGAATGTCAAACAACTGATGCAAGCATCATTTGCTCTGATTGTGATAATAAGTATGTCCGGTGCTCTCTGGTCACCTGTGCTCAATGTTCTTCTACTGTGCTGAGAAAAAGGAGTGTACTATACAACTCTAAAAGATTTCCGCAACACAGTAAGATGGCATTTACCATCACCTCTAACCCAGTTGAGAAAGCTCGTCTCTGCATTTTGTGCCACAAAAGTGCGCTCAATGAAAAACCTGAATGCATCGTTTGCAAAAAAAATGTGGCATTGCATCATACACGCATATTTGATGAGACAAGCTATGACTTCAGTCAGTTCATAGTCGCTCGAGTTGTACATGATTCATGTCATGGCATAACAGATGAAAGCACTATTTGTAATAAATGTCACACTAGCCTTGTTAACAGCTCAGATGAGTCACCAGTTATTCCCAGAAATCTTATGACCACCAAATTGAGATGTGCATCTAGCTTTTTGCGTTGCCTTGCTGAGATGCCATCATTTGTGTGTACATGCTGTCATCGCCTTCTATTCAGAAAGACAGTCAAGCCATTTCTTTTGAGTGACTACAACCAAGAAAATGATGTTGTGCAGGCATGTCTTTCACATCGTGTTAGTTTGCGCATGGAAAAAATTGGGGACTTGTCGAGACTTTTCTCTGCCGAAAAAAATATGCTTATTTCTGGCTCCACATATAACCTGTTTATAGGGGATGATACCGTGCCCGAGTATATATGTGTGCGATGCAAGAGTTGCCTAACTAAGAAAAAGCCAGAAATGCCTGACCAGGCTTGTGCAAATGGGTTGAGGTTGTATGACATTCCTGATGAACTTAGAAATATGTTTCCACTTGAGCGTAGGGTGATATCTTTCAGAATACCTTTCATAACTGTTATTGTGGTTCGTCGGTATGGTGGGCACTACAAGGTTAATGGTCCACCAGTAAATGTCCCTGCAACACTAGATCAAATAGTTAAGATTCTCCCACGGATGCCAAGTCAACTACAGCTACACCCATTAAAGCTGAAAAGGAAATTAGAATACAAAAGTCATTATATGTATGATAAGGTGAGGAAAGACAAAGTTATCTCTGCCATATTATGGCTCAAACAAAACAATGGACACTATGCAAATGTTGCCATAGACACACACTGGTTGGAACAGTCTTCTCTCAATGATATTGCATTGTTTGTAGATGATGACACAACAGGTTTTGTTAAATGTTGTGATCAGGCTGGTGAACAAAATGGTCCTGATGCACAACAGAGTGCCTCACCTCCAAGTGATGGTGTTTCTTCTCACAGTGTCTGTGATGCTGGATGTGTCGGAGTCTGCGGGCATTCAGCAAATATGATGACTGGTGATCGTTACGGGGGCCGTACTGAGAATTCTGGAGAATGTGACATGGGCGAGAAAAATATGGGCAACTCAAATGCTTGTGGGAGTGGCGACAAGAATTTGGAAGAATATATGACCTGTGAGGGAGATATAGATGCAAAAAGTGTTTCGGACGATGCAGATCTTATTGATGATCAGGCAGCACTTGCGGGAGACATAGACACAGGGAGTGTTTCGAGCGATGCAGAGCTTATCGAGGATCAGGCAGCAATTGATCGTAGGCAAGATACAACAGGCGATCCTCTTCCATCTGTTGTGCAGTTTGACAGCCTGGAAAATGTCATATACAACTGTGCACCAGGTGAAAATAATATTCCACGTTACATATTGCTTGATGATGACTTTGAAGTATTGGCATTCCCAGACTTATTTCCTTATGGTTTTGGAGGGTACAACTCTAGAACATCACACTGCCGACTGCCAATTAGAAAGTACTTCCAACAGCGCCTTTTGAATGTCGATGGTCGGTTTGCAAAAAACCTAGAGTATATTTTCTGTGCTCAGTATATCTCTGACATTCAACAGATACAAAGTGACGCTAACTTGGCAGTACGTTTGTCAAGAGGTCGAACATTGAATGGTCAAACCATAACAGCAGGGGTTTTACAAGACCCAGTCGCTTTGCAGCAACTGATTCGTACTGAACAGGCGTATAAATTTTTAAAAAATGTTCGAGGCTCTCCATCGTACTGGCAGAGTGAACTATATGATGTCCTTGCAATGCTAAAGTCACTGGGAATACCTACTTGGTTCCTCACTTTGTCGGCTGCTGATCTTCATTGGCCTGAGATGATCCAGGCAATCGCTTCTCAATATGGGTTGCAAGTCAGCAGGCAAATGATAAATGATATGAGTGCTGCTGATAAGAGTTTTTTTCTGAGACAAAATCCTGTGACTGGTGTTCGCATGTTCCAACATAGAGTTGAAAGTTTTTTTGCGAAATACCTTCTTTCATCTGCTAATCCAATTGGTCACATAAGTGAATATGTTATCAAGATAGAATTCCAGATGAGAGGGTCTCCACATGCACACTGCCTTGTGTGGATCAAAGATGCCCCGAAGTTAGACAAGGAAGACGATGCCACTGTGTGCTCATTCATTGACAAGTATATATCAGCCGCATTACCACCAGAGACCTTCTGGCTGAAACGATCCAGGGACCAGATGATGAGTTTGCAACGGCATTCTCATTCGGATTATTGCCGACGAAACAAGAAGTGCCGCTTTGGGTTTCCAAAAGCACCATCTTCAGAAACAGTTATATGTCGCAAACCCGATGGGGAAAGTTCTACAGAACTTATAGACAAAGCAAAGATTATCTTGGGCAGAGTTCATGATGAGTTGTGCAATAATGAGGCATATTATGCTAGTTGCAATCTTGACACTTTGTTGTCTGCTAGTGGTGTGTCACATGATGAATATCAAGAATCACTAAAAGTCACATCAAAGGGTCCAAGTGTTATACTCCGGAGGGCACCATGTGACATCAATATAAATTCTTGTAACACTGAAATCCTTGGCTTATGGGGTGCAAATGTTGACCTGCAGTATGTTATTAATGAAGTTGCGACAGTTATGTATGTTTTCAGTTACATGACAAAGGGCGAAAAGGCTATGGGTGAAACATTAAAAAGAGTTGCACGAGAGTGTATGCATGAAGACATGCGAACACAAATGAACAAAATAAAGAGAGAATTCTTGGGTAAGAGAGTTATTGGTGCCCCTGAATCATGCATGAGTGTCCTCTCATCTTGGCTTATGAAGAAGAGCAGAAAAGTTATTTATGTGAACAGCAACATGAAGAATGAAAGGGTTAGTCTGCCAAAAACAAAAGCCCAGCTAGCCAAAATGGACAAAGATGATGATAATGTTTTTGCTACTAGCCTTATAGATAGGTATTGTGCTCGCCCCTACAGCCTAGATAAGTGCTGCCTTGCTGAATTTGCTGTAAACTATGATGTTGTATCACAAAAAAGGAACGTGATACACTCTGAGGGGGGGAAAGTGATAAAGCTGCGCAACGAGTTGGGTTACATGCAAAAGCGCAAAATCCCATCTATTCTGCGAACTAGGCGGTTCAAAATTGCAACCGAGCCTGAGAGGTATTACCATGCAAAGTTGATTCTTTACTACCCATGGTTCAATGAAGACAGCCTAGTCAATGGTTTTCAATCATATCAGTTGTCATATGAGGCCAAGAAAGACATTGTCTTGGTCAATGCACAGCTGTTTAATGATGACTGTGATGCTTTTGATGTGAACATTGATGAGGTCAGTGAATCCAATGTTACGGACAGTATGTGGGATTTAGTTGCCCCTTCAGTAGCTGAGGACGACTCTGTAACTCAGAAAATAGGTTTTACCACACTTCAGGAAAATAAGGAGAAGGAGGACAGCAGTCCAGGCACTTCAACACACAGCAATGCTTTACCATCATCCTCTCTGTCGAAACTTTATTTCCAAGCAGCAAGTAGACAGGGTATGCGGTTTAAAACATATTGCGAATACATAAATAGCTTGAATGCAAAACAGAAAGAGGTTGTTATGTTTAACCGTATGTGGTGCAAAGACTACGTGCACAAACACCGGTTAGGTAAAAAAAAGGATGGATACAGGGTCTTCCTAAGTGGCTGCGGGGGAACCGGTAAGTCCCATGTTGTTCAACTTATTCAAAGGGATATGTCTTACCTGCTGCAGCATGTCCTGCATCCTGAACCTGACCAACCCATTGTCTTGGTGACTGTGCCAACAGGTTCAGCCGCTTACAACATAGGGGGTTCAACCATACACTCTGCACTCTGTATCAATGATAGGTCAAAAGGCACAATGTCATATGAGAGAAAATGTATGATGCAGATGAAATTAGAACATTTGATGTTACTCATAACAGATGAAATTAGCATGGTTGGCTTTGACTTTTTCCAACGTATGAATGAGGTGATAACATCGATTAAGGGTCTGACAGGATGCAACTGGGGTGGGATTTGCGTATTAACTGTTGGTGATTTGTACCAATTGCCACCTGTTGCATCTACCCCTGTTTACATGGCACCTCGCAATGCCAACTCTTTGAATGATCTTGCACCAAATGGGTGGGAAGAGTTTATGTTGCATGAACTGACTGAGGTGATGCGCCAAAAGGACATGGTGTTTGCAAATGCATTGAATAGCATCCGTGTAAAACAGCCGGAACTTTTTTCACCCGAGGATGATATGCTAAGAGGGAGGGAGGTTCGTTTACCAAGGGATCATGAAAGTTATCCACACAACGCAATGCATGTGTATGCCCAAAATGTGTACTGTGATGAGTGGAATGAGTACATGCTGCAAAGGCTACCGGGTGATATCGTAACAAGCATTGCAACAGACAGTAGAAAAGACACATCAACAAATTTGGCAAATGTTGCATTCTCTGACAAACCTCGTGAGACAGGAAATTTACGACACACCCTTCGCATTAAGGTTGGTGCAAAAGTCATGCTAACAACAAATGTTGATGTAAGCGATGGTCTTACTAACGGCTCAATGGGTGTTGTTTCCAAGATCATATGCGACAATTCGACAGCGAAAATAAAAACTGTGTTGGTCAGATTTAATGATGATAGTGTTGGCATAAATGCACGTAATGGCAGCACATACAAGGCTGTCGACTCTCACGCTGTTCCAATATGTAAAGGGCAAGCAACATTTACAATAAACAATCGAAGGTCATGCAATGCATCGCGGTCACAATTCCCCCTGACATTAGCATGGGCAGTTACAATCCATAAATGCCAAGGTCTCACATTACCAGAAGTTGTTGTTGATATGTCACCCGACAAAGGTAAATTTTCACCTGGTCAGGCATATGTTGCATTCAGTCGTGTCCGTACCTTGGACAAGCTGCACATTATTAACTACACTCGCTCACAAATTCGCTTGTCTTCAAGTGCAGAAGGTGAAATGGTTCGCCTGCGACGTAATTCCCTCATGTACAAGGCACCAAGTATCCCTTCAGCAGATGGCACTGCCATTGCACTGGTTCATATAAATATATGTTCTGTGCTACAGAAGTTGTCTTTTTTGTCAGTAGAAAAAGTGATCCAATCGGCCGATATTATTAGCATGAACGAAACACATTTGGAACACTGTGCAAAGTTTCAACCAGGGATGTTAGGCCTGAGTGGCGATTATAGTATATTCCGTTGTGATTGCAATGGGCATGGCGGTGGTGTTGCGATTATAGCAAAAAGTAATGTACAACCCAAAAAGATTAGTATTGGGCGTGGGATAGAAATGGTTGGTGTGCGTGTCACATACCCTAAACCTGCTGCAATAGTGAGTGTGTACAGACCACCAGTCATGCCTGCTGCTCATTTCATGAAGAAATTAACTGAAGCGTTGCAGAGAATACAATTCTCTGACGTGTGTGTTGTTGGTGATTTTAACGAAGATATACTGCTATGTGACAAAAAACAATGCTGCGCTGGGCTCAGGTCACTAGGTTTTAAGCAGTGGATAAAAAAACCAACAAGAGATAGTGGCACATTGATAGATCATTTGTATACTACGCGTAACATAACAGCTTTGTGTGATGTCTTTGATTGCTATTATAGTGACCATGACTTTGTGGCATCCTCGCTCAACATAGCAAGTACTGAATAAATATTTGATACAAAAAACTACTTCTGCATAACAGAGCAATCAATTTTATTCATTGTTAAAACACAACATTTTTTTTTTGATGCGTTTATATTTGTACCCACATTTTTACACTACTCTATATTAAAAAAAAAAAAAGAACAATGTAGTACATGTCCAGATGTGTACATCTTCATTTTAAACCTCTGTATATATTCGTAACAATTGTGCATGCAGAGAAAAAATGTTTTCCGTATAAAAAAAAAGCCATTAATCTTGGCTAATACTAAACACATGTAATATCAATATCTACGTATCATATGCTATGGTTATGGCGTGCATATACTCAGAGTTTAAGACAATAACATTAATGTACTTTTGGCAATAGAAGAATGATTACGTACAAACAGTATGTTTTCTAAAACATGTCTTCTGTCGATTTGTTCATATGTTATTGTGCTGCTATGATCATAATCATACAACAATAGATTTTTGTTGCCTTTATTGTGCATCTACAGTAATCTAGACTCCTACTGTATGGATATTTAGTTAACATGCCTATCATTTAAAAAGTAACAAAAATCATATACTTCTGCTAACAAAAATGGTGAATATGTACAAATACTATGTTTGCTAAAACACATATTTTACTTAATTGATCATATGTTGCCGTGTTGTTATGCTTTTTTAACCATACTATTGTATTCTGTGCCATTGTTTTTTGTCATGTTATAATAAACTTCTATGTCATTCCTATGTCATAAACATATTCTATTTCAAATTACTTCACATCATGCTATAATGCAGCAGGACATGTTAATATATGTCTAGCTATGACTATTTTTCCCATCTCTTCTCCGTTTAACCCTAACCCTAACCCTTACTCTTGGTTCAAAATGATGCAAAATAAGAAATTTTTGTTCTCTCATAGTAATCAATTTAACTTGCCAATTGTGCTGTGTGCTTTTACTGCGTGTTGCTTAAGTTGTTCGTGCGTCATAAATACACACTTACAAATCTCACATACTATAGCTGGGTGAACAATACTGACATGCTCCGCTAGGCCTAGGGGTGTGTTGAAGACTTGGTTGCATGTTATGCATTGTCTCTCCCCTTTCTTACACATTCGCACATGATTCCTGTGTTCCTTCTCATCTGTTGTTATAAAATTGCATAGCTGACATATGAAAATATTCTCACCCCCACATTTTTCCACATGGCATGCAAACTTGTAAATGTTGCGCTGGAGCTGAGTCATAGTTTTATTGCAATATTTGCATGTTGTCCGATTCTTGCATCTCGCCTTGTGGGCGGCTTTGTCAATTGTTTTTGAACTAGTCGTGTAACACAGTCTACACACCTTCTGGTCTAAGTCTTGGTTGTGCTTAAGCTGGAAGAGTAAAAACCAGGATTAACATGGATATTTGTCCTGCCTTCTGGTCTATTCTTCAGTTATGCAGTCATTCCAAGATACACTAAGAATTCAGACTGATAGAAAATGTACATTGTCATGCCCATCATACCTTTTCTGCGAAAGCTCTGTCGACAACTAAAATACTGTAATCATCTCGACACAGCGGCGCCAGAACCTGTGTAATACAGGCAAAAAGACAAACATTTATTTAATGCAAAAAAATGTTAATGTACCATTCTGCTGAGAGATAGAAGTTTGTTCTTTTGGGGCAAAGAAATGAATACCTTGGCAAAGTCTTGAAATTGCTAAGCGGTCAAAATCATGTGGTTTGATATTGACACAGAACAAAATTGTGCAAAAATGCAATGAAAATATACCTTATTCACACTCTTGGGTTGTGCTCGTGCTGCTTCTTTCTGACTATCCCCTTTCGTGTCAGGTCTGTTCACATTTGCCATCTTACCCTCCTGCTTAACAATATGGAAAAAGAACATGTAATAAGAATCAAGTGTTACACATTCAATGGTTGTGTATCATATACCCTGGTTTTATTACTTCCTTTGATGTGTTGTGAATTGGCACATATTGAAGACAAAAAAAACAAACACCACCTCACCTTGTTATCCATAAATCCTTTTCTTCTGCATCACTTGGGGCATCATCGCTGCCGCTGTCATATCCTTCCTTGCCATCATCACTCATTTCATCGCTAGCGTTGCTAAAACCCCCTTCTTCCTCCGCACAGCTTTAGCTATCCTCCTTGTTAGCACTGATATCACTGCATGCGTCTGTAGTAATACCACAGTCACTGTGATCATCATTTCCTCCACTTTTTACATCGGAACCACTTTGACTTCCTTCAACATCATGATAATCATCTTCCATGCCTTCTGCTGGGCATCCGATGTATCTCGGACTACATTCTCCCACACCTCTTTTTCCGCTTTCCTCTTCATCACTCCCTTCTGCACTTTCCTTTACCGCAACTTTTTCCTTCTCTTCTGGGGGCCCGTTACCGTGCTGTGTCTGCTGGAACCAAGATAAATATTTATTAGATCGAAAAATTATTTATATTATCTTTGATTTGCAGTTATTCTTCCTCCTCAGTTAGCTCAGTGCCCAATATGTAGACACAACTATTTTAAAACATTCAAGTGACTGTCATATCCACTCCAGTGCTGTACATTGTGGCGTATATGTTCAGCAGGACAGACAAAAAAAAATTCACCTGTTTCTGTCTTTCGGTCATAACTTTGTGATACTTCTCTGGTCTATCTTGCACAACTACTCTTAAATCAGCCGGTGCCAAAGCCTGAATACACAAGAAATACAGACTTTCACACATACACAGATCAACTAATACTCTCGGTAATGAATTTTCTCGAACAGCATAATTTCCTAAGTACC
>JBCAUI010545959.1:0-10596 GCA_038406195.1 Haplosyllis anthogorgicola
TTTGGTTTTTTTGTTTGTTTTTTCCACCACATTAAACTAAATAGAGACCCAATTGCTTTCCAACGCTAAAGCAAAAGCAAACACTAAAGCTTGGTGTGGCCGGGCCCTAAAAGGCTATTTATAATAGCCGGGTTCAACAAACAACACGTGCGAGAAAGAGATGAGGCCAACCCAGTGGGACCTGTCTTGAGCGGCACCTACCTTGAACGACATCCTGCCTTTTACGGCATTTTAGTCCTAACAAATAAGGGTGTCACGCAAGACAGGTTCTACTGTACTTACAGGTGATTTGAGCCCAGATTACCTGTTCTACAGGGCTTCATGTAACCACTGTACCATGACACTTCTGATGATGTAGATGCATCTTAACTGATGATCGTGTTATAATGTTACAGTTGGAGTTGTCCCAGCCGGACCAGGGGATGTTGTGGGTCGCGACGACAGATTCAACCATCAGAAACTGGGTAAATGTTGGATTCAATAAACCAAGAATAATCGTCACTGAGGATAAACGTTACACCTTTCACGATGTCGTTATCATAAAATAATTGCTGTCTTCACTGGTTATTCTTACAAATTTTATTATCGCCCGTGTATGTGGGAAGGTAGTTTTCAGTTGTGTCTGTCTGTTCAGGCTATAGCTTTTGAATCACTTAACCTAGAAACTTCAGTTTTGATATGGTGGTACATCTTAATTATATCTTGGTCAAGGTGAGTACCAAGGTCATTTGGTCAAGTTCAAAGTCACAGCAGTAAAAATTGAAATATTATTTTACAGTGTGAATGTACATGTGGAGGTGTACATTTTCATTATTTCCCGTTTATTTCACGTTTACTCAACAGTAATTTCTGCTTTCAGTCGCTGAAGCCGAAGAACATGCGCGGTGGCGGTGACTATGACAGCGACACACTCCCGGCGAACGTGCAGCCCGAGTTCACGATCCGAGGTGGCGCCTCCATACGGCAGTACAACGTACTAAATGACAAGCGACACATCCTGACGAAGGACACGGAGAATAACATGGCACTGTGGGACGTCCTCACCGTAAGTTTATATTAACGTACTCAACGTCACATCCTGACGAGGGACACAGAGAATACTACTGGTACCCCAGTTTTAGATTTTGCAGTGATCCTGCTGTTGATTACATCGAATAATGGCTGACTGAGCAGGCCATGGTGACCTTAACGTCAGTTTTTCTGCCAAAACGGACAAAATTTTCAGAAAGTTTTTGTCAAAAAGATCCACATCAGTTTCCTCGTAATGCCCATACAGTGAAATAAATGTAAATAAGTGATTGACGCACGAGAGTCAAAGTTTGTCCGTCATTTTGGCGGACACAACGTTTCGTCCAGGTCGAGGAAAGCACGACGTAAACAATTCTTTTACTTGAACGTTTTGACCTATTTACAGGCCAAGAAGGTGGAGGATCTCGGGGCTGTGGATTTTGACGAAGAAATCAAGAAGCGATTTAAAATGGTTTACGTGCCAAACTGGTTCACAGTGGATCTAAAGACTGGGGTGAGTAATGTGCGTGCATGTGTATATGCGTGCGTTATGTGCAAACTGATTCATGGTGAATCAGAAGACATGAGTAAGTGTGCGTGTGTTTGTGTGTGAACCTGGTTCACGGTGGATCTAGATGGGGCAAGTAGAGTGGATGTGTGTGTATGTGTACTCGTTCACATGTTCATTTCAATATGTACTTTATGTGTGAGGACATCATATAATTTATAATTCACCAACCCGGAAGGTGTTCTCGGTTCCCGGTTCTTTCGGCCACAAACCGGTGGACGATGGTTGATTAATGGGGAAGCCCTCCGGGTCCCAAGGGGTTTAATCTAGTAAAAATATTTTTTTACCGTTCTTCTTTTACTTTTTGTACGTCACAGTTTGTAAGTATTTTCGCAAAGGTAATTATAAATTTTGTCTTCTGTTTCATCATAGTCAAGATGTCTTCTTTGCACAAGTACTTTAAGTTAAGGAGGAGTATATTATTTGAGGCCCATGCAAGATAAAGGGAATTACCGTTTTCCCTCGAATTATGGCACCTGGTGCCAAGACCAATTTTTGAGAGGTTGCCTTAATTATAAATTAGAAATACCCAATTTGACACCAACAGTGGTGTTTCACTTAGTTTTGTCAATCTAAATATCCATATTTAATGTGGATCAACACTTAAAAACAACGTTCAGCACGGAAAAATTCCTTAGTTTTGCATTTCATCAAACATTCATTTAATTACTTTTGTTTCATAAAGAGGGGGTGCCATAATTAGAGGGAATACAGTAATTACAATGACACGTTTTAATATGTATGGAGTTAAAAAAAAGAGTTTTTAGGAATTCTAAAATTCTACGCCATGGCATGTGGTAACAAAAGACGTTTTTGTGGGATGTCACCAATCGTCTGTTATATATATATATAAAAAAAACCTTATAGTAGAATGTGTCTTGAACAAGAATGTGTCTTGAACAACACCTGTCTTGAGCGACAACCTGCGTAAAACGACACTTTTTCACTAAACACAAAGTAGTTAAAACCAATGTAAATGACCTTGTATTGAGAGACACCATGCCTTTTACGACACTTTTGGGTAGCCAAAGTTGACTGTCGCTCAAGACAGGTTGTAGTGTACTACATTTATAACCATGCCCAAAAATACCTGAAACAAAGTACTTGAAACTATTTGGTGTTATTCTAATCGGACTAAAGGCTGTTTGTACTGTTTATTTTAGATGTTAACGATTCACCTGGAAGAGGCTGATTGTTTCGCCGCGTGGGTCAGTGCGAAAGAAGTCGGGATAGGACAGTCGAACGACGGAACAGATCTCAAATGTACGTACAGCCGCCCCGCTTATATTGATCTTATCTCTTGTAGTCAGTCAAATTAGATTATGTAGATATTTGCCCCTCTTATATTATATCGATATCCCACATATATAGATACATGGTTTTGTGCCAGATTGATCAAATGAAAAAATCTTGGCGAATGGTACATGTACAGTTTTATTTCTTGTATTGTTTTGATTAAGTGAAGTTTCACATTTTGCAGTGAATTTCGGTGGACTGGTGGTACAGGCGTTATTAGAACATTGGCCACGAACACATACAGAGGAGCTTAGCGGTAAGACACAACGTTATTATAGAAAGTTTAATGTCCACAAAAGGGCTACCAGTCTAAAACATTGGCTTCGGACACACAAAAACTCAGCAGACATTTTACTCTTTTTGTACGTGTAACACTTTTTAATGTACAAAGATGCAAAATTTTCGGTATAAGCATTTGGGGATATTTTGACATGACTTACACGATTAACACTTTTATTACAGAAAAAGGAGAGCCTACAGGAGGCGGAGAGAAAAAGGGGGGAAATCAGTACTTCAGCGTCCCTGGCCACACGCCCGTTATATTCAGGTAAATATTACTTGTACACTGTGCCGGTCAACACACCCGTTGTGTTTAGGTGGGTGAAGAATATAGTGAACTCATGGTTTTATCTGGTGATTTTATCTTGCTGTGATTTAAGAAGATGCATATTGTTCAGGCTAATATGAAGAGATGTTTTGTCCCATGGTTTTATCTGATGGTTTTATCTTGCAGTGAGCTGGGAGGCCGCACGTTATTCCGGTTATTATGTAGAGATGCTGGAGGAGAAACAGAACAGATGTTGCTAAACGAAACCGTCCCAGGCTGGGTGGTGGACATAGCTGTGGAGGTATGATCTATGCGTTAGACCTGGGCCTCTGTGGGGCAGGTGCGGTGAACCATGGGTTTTGTGGTTCATGCCCTAATGCTTAAAAAAGGACAGAGCTGTATTATACTTTGGATGAATGCATATATTGATAAACATTATTTTAATTAGAAAATTTTATATGTGCTACTAATTAGGTAATGCAGAAATTAATTTCGTCCATTTGTCTTTTCAGAAAAATATGCCGAAGTTCAACAAGATTCCATTTTACCTGCAGCCGCACGCAAGTTACGGCATGAAGTCTCTGAAAAAGTAAGTAACATGCACCGTATTGTTCCTAAATAAAGTGCCAGGCATTAAGACCGATTTGAGGATAGCAAGTTTAAAAGTTTTATGTAAAATTGAGTCTCGAAGTTCGATCAAGACAATTACGTTATTTTACTCCAAAATAAAAGGAGTTGTGGAAACCTAATATTCCATGTGACCTGTGTCGATCTACCAATATGATGATGCTAGTGATAACATCATGTTAAATCTGCATACATTGCACAACTGTGCTGCCTTCAGCTTACCTGGCCAGAATGATCCAAGAGACACAAGCTGTGAGTTCCTCGCAAGTTTGCATTCACAGTCACATCGGAGCGCAAAAAAATCCACTTGTCCATGCCCTTAAATTTTTAGTATTTTGTACTTTAAATTGGTTAAGACTGAAGGTTGTGATGTTCCTTGTCTTGTAGACCAGTGCATTGACCATTTCTATGTCAGGGGTACCAATGGCTCAAAGAAGTGGTTTTGTTCTGGTCCTGAAAGGGGACTATGACGGTTGACGCCAAAAAAAAAAAAAAATGAAAAAGAGAAAGAATGAATGAATCAATAAATAAATGAAAATATCACAAAACATTTCTTTCAGAGACCGGCTCTCGGCGAGTGACATGCTACAAGTCCGGAAGGTGATAGAGCACGTTTACGAGAAGGTCATGGGTCAGGGAAGTGATTCCGGGTCACAGACGGCGGGAGGACCAGGAACCAGCACAACCAGTCAGGAAAAGTCAGAGACGGAAAAGGACGAAGATTTGGCGAGTATTGCCGAGGAGAAAGTGGAGCTATTATGCAATGAACAGGTGAGTAGATATGATTAATAGGCTGCTATGTAACGCTACCTTTTCTGCATAGGCTGCACTATTTTCAAGTGGCCAGAATCTAGACACTAGGACTTGCACGTGCATACTGCTGTCAACAAAATGCCTGTTTGTGCAGAGCTGCAGTCAGCAAATTACTTGCTAACCCACTAATTTATAATGAGACCATTGGGACCCAAGTTTGACCAAATGGAGGGCCGTTAAAAGTTTGCAGAATGACTGTCTGCCGTGTACATTAAATACCTTAAATTGTTCTTTTGACGCACATGTGTGTGACACCTATTTTTTGCACTGTGCTATATTTAAGATCATGAAAATTCTATGGAAAACTTGTTAATGATTGATTAAACAACTACCCGTATCATGTAACACAATAAAAAAGTACCACAAGACAGTGGTAATACCTGCCATGTATCCTAAGATATGTTACCTTTCTTACTTGGTAATTTAAAACCATATAACATACAAAAATATCATGACACACAACATGCAGTCAACAAGTTATGGTGGTGAAAAGTTCCGTAAATGACTTTGATAAAAGTGCTGTAAAGGGTGATAAAAGGGGGTGTGTGTCAATTTGGGAGTGCGTGTCAAATCGGAAATTTGCGTTAGCTTTAGATTTAAAAGAAGGAAAATTCTGGGGTATCGAAATAGTGTACTGATAACTTAGTTGCAGGCAAAAAGATTTTCAATTTTGTTCTTCACCGTTACGTTTCTACATTTCAGATGCTTAATCCGAACATGGACCTGAGAACAGTGAAACATTTTATCTGGAAGCAAGTTGGGGATCTCACCCTACACTACAGACCAATCAACAACAAGTAGTAAATCAGTTTGGACCTAATCATTCGCTACAGACAATGAACAGAAATATAAACCGTGCTGACCTACTCACTGAGGAACAATGTGCATTACAGCATAATACATGACTAAGTGACCCACGAACCATAGGCCAGACTTTTTTATCTGTTGGATTACGTATCAATAGAGGAAATTTTTGAGAGCTACGATCGCAAACAAATAAAAATTGACTTTGGTGTACATTTTGTATTTTGATTTAGATTCATGAAATCGAAATACCATTTTCTTCAAATGATGTTCGATGGGGCGACGGAAAGTTAAGATTTTTTGTTATGTGGGCTCAGATTAAGTTTTTTTTTACAATTGCTGATTTCTGGGAGCGGCAGGAAAAGTAATCCAACAAATAAAAAAGTCTGGCCTAACACAGAGGCAGGAGGCTTCATTTCCAACATTACGTCTTTGTTGGCCGAATCACTTGCGCCATTTGTCATTGAACAAGATTTTGTGACGTTTTTTACGGTAATAAGATATGTTGACGTTGCTTCATTTACGTATAAACTCGACGTTGTGACCTTACGATACAGCTGAAACATAAAATGTAATTCATCAATCATTGTAATAGAATAGCGCAGCGCATCAAGGTTCATAGTAATTTATTATTGTACGGTGAACCTGTCTTACTCGACTTTCTTCTTTGAAAGACAGAAGTGCTGTTTAATACGATTAAATAAGACAGTAACGTTAAGGTTTCATTTCATGACAACAATGCTGCTCAATGCAAATGCCGCTCAAGACAGGTTCTACTGTACTAGTTTGAAGCTACATGTTGTGACGTCACTTGAACTTGAACTGAATCTTAAACTTAAAGTGCAGAATCCGTCATCAATTATAAAAGTTTGCACATTTTTTTTCTGACTACAGTTATTGATGCTGTTATAAATCTACATACCGTATTTACCGAATTTGAGACATCCGGTGCCAAGACAAATTTTAATGGGGGGCCTGTTCAAAGAAATTGTTAAACGTAAATTTAATTGCGGTTTAACATAAAATTTATGCAGAAATTGACATGTATTGACAGATTAACCATCTTAAAAAGTTAACTTTAAATTGCTTAATTAATTTTGTCTCTAAAAAGAGTGGGGATGCCTCAATTAAAGAGGGTGCCCCTATTTGGGTAAATACGGTACCTTGTAACTGTGCTGGAGTGCACTCAGCACAACAGTGATTGACCTTAACCCAACAGTCCGCATGTTAACCTCGTGCTTACGCTTTAATATAAATAGTGCGGCTGCGCATGAACCGGTTTATTGTAATTTATTATCATTATGTTTGTTATTGTTTATTAATGAGTCTCATTTCGTTTGTATCAAAGCTTCTGTACAGATACCGTCGTTTATGATTACAGTAGAATCTGTATTGGGCGCACAAAGCCGCTGTCCATACCACTGTCACTCACTTACATGTACTTGTTCGCCCAATACAGATTTTACTGTAATATGTTGTGCACTTTGTGCAAATTTCAAAGTAATTTTACTACATGTATTTGTGTTTCTTACAAAAACCTTTTTTTTTTTTTCATAATCTTCAAGAGGATAAAAATCCTTTGTGCGTAACATTAAGAAAACCAATCATCATGACGTAGTGACGTCAAATGATACGTCATATGGAATGTGAATCAAAATCACTGAATGAAATCATAACATTTTTACCCAAGATATTTGTGCAACATGCAGATGCCTGAGTTAAAGAGGTTTTAATACAGTGAAGCTGTCATTTAAGACCATGCTTCAGGGTCATTATTTATGGTCGTCAACAAGTGGTGAACTCGAGCACACATAAAGGGGGGAGGGAATATGGCTGGAGCTCAGGTTAAAAGTGGTCATAAATGTCAGGTGCTCTCAAAATGCGGGGGTCGTAAACGACAAGTTTCACTGTAGCTTACAGCCGCTGTTTGTTACCATGTAATCATGTTTTTGTGCTTAACACTGTTATTTTAAATGTTACAAATAACAGCGCATTTAACCATGAGTCTGGGCAGCTAAAAACGCCAAAAAAGAACAGTAGAACCCGTCTTGAGCGACACTGAACTTTTCACTCCAAAAAAGCAGGGTGTTGTCCAAGACAGGATCATTTAAACTAGTTTTAACCACTTTGTATGCAGTGAAAAGTGTAAAAAGACCTGATGTTCAAGATAAGTTCAACTGTACGTGTATTTGGTACTTTCCAAAGTCAAGTAAAGCATACGAAAGCGTTTATTCCTAGCTGCAGCAGTTAATTCAAGCTCTTGTATTGCTTGATATAAAGTTTGTACATGATGTATAAAAGTAATATCGTTATTTCTTCTTTTTTAGTGGCGGAGGTGCCTCTGGTGCCACAGGTATGCACTCTTTGGGAATTGGGGTTTTTAAAGGCAGGGTGGGTAGGTATGTCGATTGCAGGCTTGCTCACCCTTACTGAGGCGTGTGTGTTTTTATGAACCAAAATCCTCGGCAGATAATGGACACAATTCACAGATGAAGCAAAACAGATGCTTAATTTCTTCTGTAACATTGCTGCAAATACAGTAGAACCTGCTTTGAGGGGCCACCCTTACTCACAATGTAAATTGGCCGTAAATGGCAGGTGGCCTCACAAAACAGTGATGATTTTAATGAGTTAACTGAGAAAAAAACGCCACACATTGGCCGTAAAATGCCATGTGGCCGCTCAAAGAAGTGGCTTGTTAAAACAGGTTCTACTATATCAACAGTAATAAATGCTCGTATCCAAAGGCAATAAACACATGCAAAATGCACGCAAGTCCTTAGTCACTGAGGCTCATGGTTTATAAAGGCCCACTTATTGAAGGTGTCGAGGTTTCCACAATGAACAACTTATCTTGTCGCTTTACAGCTAGAGTTGATAAAACAACTAATAATTAACTTTTTAGATTTTTTGTTTATTAGAAACAAAATAATAGAAACAAAATGGACGGACATTTCGGCTATGATTGACTATTACACATATAAGAATATCCTAAGTAGACATGTAAATATAAAATAACTAAATTATTCATGTTTAACGTATAAATTTAAATTATTTTTCCAAAAGGCTAATTATTATTTATTATCGGGTAACCAATCAACTGCTGCCAAATTGTGGACGTGGAGCGTCTCTCTTCCGATTGGTCAGTTCATCTTACGTCACTTTAGAACGCTACAAAATATAAAAGATTAGCAGGTTTAATGTGCTGACTGAGTGCACAAAGGTCAAATCAACTGAGCTAGCCTCAAGGATATAGTACAGTTGCATAAGCTATGCAGATCTGAAACAGCATCACTCACCTAAACAGTCAAATTTTTTTGAATGCCTTTTATGGAGAAGTTTGGTTTTAGGCGCATAGATTAGGATAAATTAAGTCTGCATTTTATATTTTAAGTACTGCTAAATCACAGAGACAATGGGGCAGGGTTTTTTTGGGGGGACACAAAATTTTTAAATGTTTGTCTAAATGCGTAATCATTACAATAACTAGTCCTACGTGCCACTTTGTTGGCGGTTCCCGTGCATAATGACGTCACGTCATCTTGTACGTGATACTCATGTCATTGTTTTTCACGACGTCATCACTTTGTGTGCGGACTTACCCCGATGGCTGGGCTTTATTAAAGAGATAACAGAACTCATCTCACCTCCCATGTAATCCTTGCCTCCGGGAGCTTTGCCTTTCCGACCTGAAACAAAAAAAACCACTTCGTTTACAACGTAATTTCTCTGTTTGAAGATAGTTCTTAGTACATTATGAATTGCAAAGTGAAGAGTCCGACACAAACATAAAGCCAATGATGTAGGGCACAGTTTACTAAGTTGTAGACCAGAGGCCTGCATCAATGATGTAGGGCACAGTTTACTAAGTTGTAGACCAGGGGCCTGCATCAATGATGTAGGGCACAGTTTACTAAGTTGTAGACCAGGGGCCTGCATCAAATCACTTCCTTCAAATTTTGACTTTCAAACTCTGTCACACAAAAGCAACTATTCAGATTCTGTAAAAAAATTTCAAGGAAGTGTATGTTATGTTGTGTTTTTTCAAGGAAGTGTATGTTATGTTGTGTTTTGGTACTTTTCTTCAACATGATTGTTTCAAAATGTACAAGAGTTTTACTTCTTTTGATAAGTGGTTCGGTATGGGCGCCACTAGTCTATGCTAAAACTAGGCCTGCAGACCTAATCCCCGATTAGAAATCCTAGCTCCCCCACTGCACAAGCATGCACTGGCCGTGGGGGCTGGGGTGTGGTGTTACACCGTACAGCCACCAGCTCCACCAGTGCACACTATTGCAAAGACACTATGCCATTCTCGAACTTTTGAGCCCAAATTCAAAATGTCCTTGCAAAAAGGGTTCGACTGTAAATACACACACTCACTCACCCCCTCTACCGTACGTAATATCTGTGCTCGCTTCACTATCGTTATCTGTGGCCGGGACATTCCATCCTCCTCCCTCCGCACCCACACCGCGTCCGCTGTTCCATCCACCTCCCTCCGTGTGTCCAAACCGGGCGGTGCTGCCATTTTCATCATCATCCTGTAAATAAAACGAGACATTTAGTGTCAATTCGATGTACACGCGATCACAACCATTGACAGATCCAGGGTTTCTCGATGGTGTGGTGCCAACGCTGGTGCCCACCGTTTCAGACTTGGGATGACTTTCAGCGTGTCTTCATAAACAACCCTGGCCGAGCCACTCGAAGTCTGAAACAGGGGCACCAATGGTCTTATCTTTGGGCGTTTTCCCCAGTTATAAGACCTTGGTCAAACTTTTAGGGTGGTCTTATTGTTCGGGATTCTCGAGCAGTGATTCTGGGAATCCTAGAAACAGGCTTATACAAACAATGCGTCTTCATAAACTACACGGTCCCTTCCTTAACGGCCGTTAAGGCTGTCACGCTGGTCTAGGAGCGTGCGCCCCTT
>JBCAUI010545970.1:0-10595 GCA_038406195.1 Haplosyllis anthogorgicola
TGCTCCTTGGATCCTAATCTATTCCCCTACAAAGTTTCAGAACTCTATGACTACATTTTCCAGCAAAAAATCAAGAACAAGTATCATATTTTGGAAACCACTAATCATAGAGACTTGAAACCACCACCATTGGATTCGGCATGATTATCAATTAACTGAAATTATTAAACAATCCAGTATTTCAAATTCTATTCAGAACGGTTTCTAGAACAAACGAATTAAAAATCCATTTAAAAAGTGAAAGCCTAAATATTTTAAATATATATATTTAATTTTTATAGTTGACTATAAGATGCGGACACCAATTGCAAATAACAGGATAAATCCAAAACCAGCATACCGTCCCCCTTCAGGACCATTTCAAGGGAACTCAAACTACACCACCGATTACATAACATATAAACTTGCGAAACCGAAGAGTCTAAAACCCATCGAAATACCCATAAATAGTGGACGGTTTGATTCAACCACTGGGTATAAAGAAGAATATATTAAGCATAACTTGCCACCAAAATTTGTCAGAGAAAAGCCCAAATATGAAAGGCAGGCTGCTCCCCTGGATACCAAGACCAACTACATGGATGATTATGTGGAAAGGCAGATTGAAAAGATGAAGTCATGTAAACCAAACAATCAAGCTGTCACTACTGAAGATCCTCTGGAGAAGGACACAACATACAAGGTGGATTACCAGAAATGGGCAGTGGAGAAGCCTCACTTACATCAACCTGATACCTGGGTCAAACCTGATGGTGACATTGACTTTGGTACTACAACCGGAATAAACTATGATCACAAAATTGGAAATCCTGCTAAACCAATAAGACCTGTGCAGAAACAAGGCACTGCCAGTAAATTCAAGGGCATATCCACCTACACGCGCGATTATCAGAAATGGCCCATGGATGGACTCATTCATGTCAAGAAAGATTCCAAGTATGTACCACCGGTAGAACCATTTGGAGGAGAATCAACACACAAACGAGATTTCATAGGCTACAAGGAACCACCAAGAAAAATGCTGCGACCCATTGAGAACAAACTGGACAGTGGGCAGTTTGATTCAACCACTGGGTACAAAACGGAATACATCAGGCACCCTCTCACCATCAGAGAGAAGAGAGAAACACCACAGTGGACAAGAAACCCCGCCGCCTTAGAAGCTATCACAAACTACATTGAAAAATACACAATCAAACCGATGAGCAAGAATCCAAGCTGTAAGCCAGATGCTGGAGCTTACATGTCTGAAGAACCGTTCTCTGGGAATACAACTCACAAAGCTGACTTCCAGAAATGGCCAGCAGAGCGTCCATTCCAGCACCAACCAGATGTCTACAGCAAACCGGATGGCGAGTTTGACTTCAACACGACTCACAACATCAACTTTACCAAGAAACCGATCATCAAGTCCATATCAAGTAAACCGGCACCCAGGGAGATGGAAACTGGTAAATTCCATGATTCTACTACGCACAAGGATGACTTCAAGAAATGGAGCGCGAAGCAGCGATTGCGTCCAATGCAGAGGCCTGATTACGTTCCCTCTGAGGCTCCATTTGAAGGTTACCCAACCTACAAGTCAGATTACATAACGTACACGATCCCAGAACGCAGGACCTTCCGACCCATAGAAAATACCAAAAGAAGCACAGATCCACTCGACGACAAGACAATCTACCGGACAGAGTACATCCAGAAGGAGTACCCGTGTATAACATCAGTGCCAGAGTTCAACAACCAACACACGTTCGTGGGGAATGAAGGAGGTCACAAGTTTTATGAGAAAGCGGAGCCCGAACCTCTACAGAGAACGCTCACCGTTGCTTAATTAAGTCTCAGAACAACATTATTCAGTCCCGGACTACGCATGATGCTGCTATGGTTATGACAAAGTGACTTCTTGACATGCGCCATTGTCTGTTTAGCGTGTTTCAAAAGAGGCATAGAATAAAAATGAACTTTAATTATCTGTGATAATTACTTGTAAATATTTCGATTACATTTAATATAAAGCATGTTTATTGTGCGTCCTGCTTATGCTTGAACCATAGATAAATCAATCAATCTTGGTCACCATTCTTTTAGGGGCCACTTTGACGACTAGTACCGACTAGTAGCATGCATAAAGTCTCAACGTCAAGTATCAACTTACGTTTTAATCGTTTGTAAATATTTTCACTTACAAATGTTACTTTCGAAGACTTATAGGAGAATCATTCAGGTAAAATTTTGTGCCATTACTTAAAAATCGTGACTTTTTAAATGCATTTGTTCGTCAAGAAATAAAATATTTTTATAAGGTCAGCCAAGTTATAGGCTGCTGATGATTCACATTTAGTATCAGGTTAAATTTTCACAAGTTAACGTTATTTATGTATACACACTTTATTTAATGACTAATTCTCACAGCACACATTTGTAACAATGGTCAATAAATTATAAATATTATTATAGGTGTCATTATTATTTCTGGCTCTGTATCAAAGAAAGACGAAGCTGAAGTTCTCTTATTGCAGCTTTCTACTTCAATGTTACCCGATCTTGTGCTAATTACCATATCGGGTTCCACACTTGAGGCAAGACCTACTGAGTCTAAACGTTTTGAATGTGATAATAATCAAGACTGATATTTTATGAATGATAAGTCATTGCAAATAAAACTGGTGAGATAACGATTCCCAGTAAAATGTACGGAATAGTTCTTCAAATATTTTAAGTTGACAAAGAAATAAAAAAACCCATCACAATCTTTAGCTTTTTAGTTTTATTAATTTTTATTTACAAAGCTCCATCACAATTGCGTACTTGAATGATTCAAATGAGCATCGATTTGAAATCATTCCCTTTTTCAGGTACATTTGTACTCCCCAGTACAAATCAAGAATTTGCAAAGGTACGTGTGTATGCTAAAGTAATATAACAAATGCGTTAAATCAGATGTAGATATTATTATCAACATCTGGTTAAATTAGTAGAAAAATATCTTAACACGCTGTCTAATTGTACATTGTTAATTACAGTCGTCATGTGAGTTTTTATGCCAAAGTTAGAACTTGTGTGAAGTGCTGAAATATAGTGGTAAATAGATAGTCTCATAGATACCATTTTATTGGTCAGCATTGTTATTACTATTAATTAATTTGGATTTTATTTGCGAATAGTCAAAGTAACTCAAAAAGGTGCAGAATGGTCTTTAAAAATGTGACCCTGATACGGATCAGTTTATTTTGTTTTAGCGTAATGAATTTTCATGTAATGAAATTAATTGGGGCTTGTTGTGAAAGTGTCATTTATTAAAGCTAACTTTCAAAATAGCATGTTAAAGGAAATTTAACTGTTTTTGCAAATTGTAACACGATTTCACGTGTATTTCTTTCAATAACAGTGCTGGTGTGACCGCAGATTTGGTGTTACATTGTTTTCAAATAACTTATTCGTGTTAAATATCTAGTAGTTATCTACATGGGAAGTCCTACGACTACTAACCCTAAAATACTATTTACAAGCTTGGTTCCAAAATAAGTTATCACAGCCATAATTCCATATATACAAATTTTCGTAGCAAAACAGATATTTTAACATAGTCTACTCTGAGTCATACTTATCTAGTAATACTTGAATACTTGAATTACAGTTCGCACTCTAAGATGAATAAGGCAGCCTACCATCAATATTTAGTCAAATTGAGTGTAACATTTCTTAGCTCTATGGGTCATGTAATTCAGGCATTGTCGTTAACAAAAGAGTTACAATTTTCTACACTGGAATGTATACATATAAATTGGTTAAATGCAAAAACAGAGGTTAACAAAAAGATTTTCCTACTCAAACTACGTTAGTTAGTATCTTATAATCAAATGAGGAATTAAATTACATTTTACTAAATCAATTATATTTTACCAAATAATAAATCTTTTCTTACGAACCCAAAATACAATTGGCACTACGTGTTACCTCTTTGTGACCTGTATTTATAATCTCCCCTCATTAAACCCAACATTCTTGTAGAATCTAAAATCATCATCAACCTGAGACATAAATTCCTGACACTCTAAATAATGACTATTGTAACTGAATAATAAATTAATTACACGCATATAACTTATGTATAATAGTCTATCTCACGTTAAGTAAAACAAACTAAAATTAAATACTAATAGAAGAAGAACTGTCCAGTGATGCGCCGCTCTTCTTGTGGCGCCACCTCCCAAGTACCAATCAAATTTACTATCTGAAAAAATAAAAATGAACGAATGAAAAATTTATAATCACGCAATCTACTTAAAACAATCTATTCGTTGGGCAGCTTGAAACTTTAGCAAACGAGTGATAAATTGTACAACCTGCAATACAACCTATGTTAACGGTTTTAAAATTTTAAAATCTGTATACTTGGAATGTATATAAATTAAACAATTAAATAGATAAACATGTTCTCACTTTTACAAACAGCTTCGTTTCCAGTCCAGTACACAGTTATATCATTATGTGAGAGTTCGCATGTTCTTGATCTGGATCCACTCAATTTGTATCCATCTGGACACTTCAAAACGCACGTTTCTCCATACACGGGTTCTTTCGAACACTGGTTAACACTGCCATTCATACTGAGGCGTAAGGGAGGACAAGGTAATGCTGTAAATTGAAGAGAAACAGGTAAATATTTCTTGTTTTAACTACATGTGTGTCACTGTCTCCGTTTCTGCGGTTGGAGTTTCAGTAACAAGAATAAAAAAAAAAAAGCATTTACACTAAAAGTGGAAATAGAAATTGAAAACGTCCACAATAGAAATACTTACTTGTGACATTGAATTTCTTGATTCCAATTAGTGCTCCATCCTCCTGTCGTGCTACATTGCAGTCGTATATTCCTGTGTCATCCTTGCCTAAAACACAATCAATAAATTTAATTGAATTTGAGTTGCACACATTCTAACATAAATTAAACCACCATCTCGTACCAAAAACACCTGATTATGAATTTTGATAGTTACCTGTATTCTGAATAATAAGTGAATGATCCTCCATTTTATATTTCTCTCCGGCGTTTAGTCTTAGTCCGTGTTTCGTCCAATACGCGCCCTCTGGACAGTGCAGCTTGAGATGCCCTCCGACCCTCAGTAAAACGTTACTCACACTCCACGGAATCTTTGCCAGATAATCCTCTTCTGTTAAACCTGTAATAAATTTAAATTACAAAGTAAATTTGAGACCTTCTTTTTCACGACCAACATCTCTTTGCATGACCATCAGTTTTGTGATGTGAAGAACTAAATAAAAGAAAAATGACGATCACCTTTCTTCCCAAAATTGGGTGGTCGCCCAAAAGGTCTACTGTATGCAAACAGATATCGACGTTTGTTAATTTTTTGCTCAAAAAGGTGTACCGTTCATGTAAATTTTAACAAATTACAAAGACGTTTCCTCCCACACCTCGGCCTTTTTACTACGCATGCAGTGTTTCGAAGATATCACGTCGAGATTGTCCGGGTTTCAAAGGAGAAGTTTGATTTAATTGTGCAGTTTACACTGTATCATTTGACAAATGGTTGTCATTTATGTGAACAACTGTAGCGCTACAAGAGTTAGCAATACCAACGTTTGCTGTTTATGATTCACCAATAGCTTATAATAGATCATTTTCGCAATTAAGAGATGACATTTATATATATGTTTCTTTCCACCCTATGATCAAGGTGACAATAATTAATGTAGCCAATATCATATATCTTTCTGTTTGTGAAAACTCCAGATAACATAACGTACTTAAACACTCAGGTACAGATTGGGTCCATCGCGTTCTCCCTGTCGCATCGTCTCGTTCACACACCAGAGGGCGGTCTTCTGAACTCTTGAAACCAATGTTACATGTCACGTGACAGGTCTCACCATACACAGGTTCTTGGGGACATTTGTGAAATGATCCATTCCGAGGTGGGATAAGAGGTGGGCACTTCGCAACTGCAAATATAAAATTTGAAAAATTAGTAGCCACAAAATACAGACATTTCAAATAACGCAGTAATTCTATCGGCGGTATCGTGGTGTTTAAAAAGCTGGGTAAGTCTTACCTTATATCCTTGTCAGCAATTAAATAAGAGGGACATAATGAGACTTTCGTCGGAAAGTTACTAGAGGTGTAATGTTGTAGATAAATTTAGATAGCGACGTGTATACCCAAGAATACTCACCAGTGACATTGAATATAACCACCCCAGTTATGGATCCAGAATCGGGCTGCTTAAATAGACATTTGTAAACTCCTGCATCTGTCCGATCTAAGTGAGAACACAAAACAAACATTTACCCTCATTATATAAACTGATATACAATGCGATACCATCAGTAACAACCAGCAAAACAAGACATAAATAAATGTTAATGGGTAATATTTTTATGTACAAACCTGTATTATGTATTTTGAGTACTGTTGGCTGATATTGTTTGATGCTGTATTTAGATCCATGCGTGAGTTGCTGGTCATCTTTTGACCACTCCGTGATATGGTCGCCGCTGGCCTCCAGGCTACAGTGTAGATTGAGAGTATCTGTCACCCTGAGTATAACGCTTCTTGTTTCCGTTGGTGCTGGACCTTCTGATACCAACTGGTGTTCTGTAATGATATAAACCTAAACGTGAACTATTGAAACAGATACAACACGCACATTACATGAAAATTATCAATAGTTTGTGGCCTCAGTGTAACACAATATTGACAATAAGAGCATCTGCATTGTTATCAGGGCAGACGCAAATCAGGGCGGACCAGTTTTTTCCTTAAGTAATCACACGTTCATCGATGCTTGTGTTTTTTCAAAATATTATATGTAATATAAACACGATAGACACGCACACGAGTACAATACGAGGAGAAAAATAGAGAGTCACATAAAAGTGTCAAAACATAGACATTCCTAGATTTGTTTTGCGACTATCCCGCCAATTAGTTATCGGTATGTATTAACCAACCCTCTCGAGGTTATTCTTCGCAAAGTAAAACATGAGTGCTCAATAATATTTTTACCTCGCAACCAACTCTTTTTATCAAAGCTCTGGAGACATTTTTCTAAAGAGACTAATATTAGTTGCCCATGTTATGATTCAAGCCGACAGCCTAGTGATACTACATATGATAGATGACCAACGTTTTCATGACTTTTCTTTGTTTGACTTCAACTAATGAAAACTGACAATTGTGCAAACTCTTAAATCTACCGAAAAACTTTAAACTTTACCAATTGAAAGGTCAACTGTCTGGCGTGAAATTTAAGAATTATCTACTAAATATGTATTAAATATGAGAGAATCCGGAAGGCCCTGACAAAACTTGACAAAATGTGAGATGAAAAGAAACATTTTCTCTTATCTGACAAAAAATCACAAGGAAAAATAGCTCATGATAATTGAGTAGTAGAAGTACTACATGGTTTGCTATCTTAAATATCATACAATTTACTTACAGTAGTAAATTAATACTCTTTACCAAATATTGTTTGGCACACATCTCGGATGTATCATCTGTTAAATCCATTGTGATTTGTACTAACGCATAAGCAAAAGGCTAAAATTATTTAATATACAGTACTAAGTTCTACATAAATCCTCATGAAATGTAAAACCAGTTACTCTGAATCTAAAAAATAATTGCAAGTATAATTGGAGTGTACGTTTCAATGTTCTTCATCATTTGTAGTAAATGTAAAATTATTTACAAAAGTTACGAGTGTATACAAGTACATTAGACCTTTATTCATAAGAAATTTTAACAGACGAGCACTGTGCAGCTGTATAACTTGTAACGTAGCTTTGATTGAGAAGAACGTTTTTGTATCTACATCACTTTGTCAACTCAGCGGTGACGTAAAGGTGTGAACAGTTATGTGTCATAACCTCATATTTGCATCACACAAAAAGACCGATGCATGATGACGAAAACATACCAACTACTGTATATCTTGCAGCTTAAATTCCACAAAACGAAGATACATTGGTATTTCTGTTTCTCATTACTCATAACTCTAGTTAACGTTTGTAATGATTTTTCATATTTAGTCAATGTCGAAAAAGAGTGTCATGATACTACGGGGTGATTTTAATACAAATAACCGAACTTAAGTTCTTATAAGGTGCATAGAATAAATATGAGGGAATGAGTTCCCGGTTAACTCGGCAGACTGAACATATATAGCCTGTAGCTTCCTGACGTTTTTTCTTCAGACTTGACTATTGCATAATCAGCATTTAGTACTTCTACCACCGACTGCAACCTTTCCCATAGGGCGGTAAGCAGAAGACCCCGCTGCCCCCGTAACTGTGGTATTTACTGACACTGAAACAGGGTGGTGCCCCCAGAATCCTAGTTGGGTATATTTTTTACCTAACCCGCTACCTACACTGTACCCGTGTTAACAGTATGTGGCATTTCAGCGCTTCCGTTACTGATTTACACTGAAATAACGGCTTTACAGGCAGTGTTGAACAAAATATCCACACTTCAGGTTCGATTGTTAGATTGTGTAAGACAGGCTGCTGATGTTGTAATTTCCTCTAAAGTTCATGAATGTATCGCTCTGAAATACTTTTCTGACTACTTTTTTCAAATTTTACTGTTCGCTATGACGCGATAAATAAGCAATTCGATCTAAGAATTTGTGACGTAAATCTCATAAACAAGCGTGTTTTGTTATAAAAGTACACAAATCTCTTGTTCTTAGCCTGTTATGAATCACAACTTTCAACGGTAATATGATTTACATTTGGGTATGATTTGATTCATTCTTCTAGATTATCACTATTACGCGTAATTCGAATAATAATCGATGACCTAGCGATCTGAAGCGATCCCTGTTTAGCTTTGAGTGTCTGTTAGACCGAAATGCCACCGAGTTCACATGATCTTGGATAGCATCTTTTCAAATACCAAGTGATCATAGTGTTCAACAAGTGTCATACACACTCTACATCACTATCTGATACATTGGCCAAATTAGCGTGTTCTCATTGCCTTTGTAGGAAATGTGAACTACTTTTTTCAAATCCAAACTGGATTTCACTATAGTTTCTCTAATTTTACAGCTTTACACAAAATGAAGACTATATCAAGACAGAAGATCCCATGAAGTAGGCAAATTTGCCTGTGTCCTACACATAGAGAAGTGAAAACAAGGCATAATTATCAGATGTTCTTGGTATATGGCGTCCAGGAATAAGGGTTATGTTTATTGAATAAAAGGCTGTGGAATGTGTAGAAATTGAGAGGGTTACTTAGAGGAGAATCTCTTAGACCTCCAGCATTGGCAATACAAGCCCAACTATCAGTCTGAAGGTTCTGCAAAAGTAAAACTCTTTACAAGCACTGACATTATGTTTTCTTCCCTCACTCAGACACTTCAGATGCTCTTAGTAGTAGACTACCCATAAAGCTTTCAGGAGCAAGAGCACTTTTTACCTTATGCATACATACGGATGAGTATTTCATCTGCAGTTACTCCAATGGAACATGTTATGTCTTCAAGTTGTGAATTATGTGTGACACAACTGAAACATTAGTGTCTTACAATGTTTGCGGAGCGAGTAATTATGAGGCCGAGCCAACCTTACATCCTTGAAATATTGTGACATAATTCGTACTTAATGTTACAGCAATGCTCTAAGTTTATCAGCAAGTAGTTTAACAGCTATCACTGTCTGTGGGTATGGCTAATTCATTAGTTAGGTACTAGGTACTGTTCACATACAACTTGAAATAGAAACTCTCAGTTAAAGTCACCGTTTCTCACAATAGCGCAAAAGAAATCATTTCTTATACTTTAGCAGTTAGGCTGTAACGGTTTGAGACAACAATGCCGCTGATTTTGCACTAAGATATTCCAAGAGGAGCTTGGTAAGTGGTTGTTAAGTTGCATGCAAAAGGGCTCAGCACTGATCCAAAATATGTTCAAAATAGACAATACCTGCTACAGATATTTTTGGCATCTAATTCGAACCTGAGATCGGGACAATGCCCATCAATTAATTGGTTTTGTCACATGGACATATATCAGATACAAAGTTTGGTAATTGTTGATGATGATGATGATGATGATGATGATGATGATGATGATGATGATGATAATAATAATAATAATAATAATAATAACAATTAGAAGAGGCGAAATGGGTCACATTGCTGACAGGGGGAGGGGGTCGGTCTGTTAGCCAATGAGTTGGCCTCTCTGCCAGACATAAATTATGTTAATGAGGTGCCATCCCATGATGCCTTGCCCCCCAAAGGTTAGGTGGCAGGATGGACAAGGCAGATGGACCATCCCCCCCAAGCTGAGGTGAGTGCAGACAGGTCATCCTGCAGACAGACCCCCCCTTCAAATCCAACTATTGGCCGTTTTGACCCAAACACATCACTTCAAATGCAACTATGGGCTGTTTTGACCCAGACATGTCACTTCAAATCCAACTTTGGTCCATTTTGACCTAAACAAGTCACTTCAAATCCAACTATGGGCCGTTTTGACCCAAATGCGTCACTTCAAATCCAACTGTGTGCAGTTTCTACCTAAACGAGTCACTTCAAATCCAACTATGGGCAGTTTTGA
>JBCAUI010545981.1:0-10595 GCA_038406195.1 Haplosyllis anthogorgicola
TAGATTGCACACTGTAGCAATCTCACAAGCCTCAAAACTGTTTCTTCACATTAAGATTCAAGTTAATGGCAAGCATACACAAGAAAAGTGCATCATAGATGTAAATCTAACTTTTAGATTGAGACTTCCAACAAGCAACATGTATAATGTTTGCAGAAATAAAGTACAATCTTCTCTCGGTTTAAAGCAAACCTATTGCTATTGTTATTACTTCTAATATTCCGGAACAAGCTTATAACAAGCTAAATATACTGCAAACGTGAGTACCACGAGTTAATACAGTAGGAATGTCGTCCTTTGCGTTTGGCTTTTCCTTGACAATCTTTGAAGATTTTTTTTAAGCCGTTGCATTCTGGGAATGTGCGGCTTATTGTCTTCAACTAGGAGTTGGTAGAAATACTTCAAGTTTGTAAAGGTGCAAGACCCCCCCTCCCCCCACCCACCCATTGGATTGGGAAAAAATGCATTTCTGGGCATTTCAGATCATTTTACACACTTTGTGGGGGAAAAAATTTCAGTGTATTTGCTATTGGACTTAGACTTTCTTCATGGACTCAAGGTACATACAGTGAGTTGAGGGAGCTGTCTCAAGGGACAAACAGTGAGTTTAGGGAGTTGGCCCAAGGGACAAACAGTGAGTTCAGGGAGGTTTGTTACTTTAAATGGACAACAGTGAGTTTAGGGATGTTTGTTACTTTAAATCAGATATCTAAGTAAATCATAACTTTAAATCTGCGTTAAGACCTAAATGGGATGTCTAAGTAAATTGCCACTTTAAATCGGCTTTAAGACCTAATTGGACAAAAATTGTTACTGTAGATGGCATATCTAAGTAGATTGTCACTTTAAATCCCCTTGAAGACCTAAGCAGACAAAAATCATTAGTTTAAATGGGATATCTAAGTAAATTGTCACTTTAAATTCACTTTTAGACCTAAACAGCCAAAAATTGTTACTTTAAATCAGATGTATAAGTAAATCATCACTTTAAATCCCCTTTAAGATCTAATGGGCCAAAATTGTTTACTTTAGATGGGATATCTAAGTAAATCATAGGAAATATGAAAGTTTGTTTTGAATATTGCCCATATAAGGATAAAGGATGTACACAAAAGCTGCTAACAGATGTATATAATTATAATAAGCATGAGGATCACTGTAAATATTGGCATAAATAAAATTGTAACTTTTACGAAATGCAACGGCTTTGCAACCTACTGGATTGTCTCGTTTTCATTTGTTTGAATTATATCTCCTGGCTTAAATCAGAAAAGATAAATGAACACCAACGAACTGAAAGGTCGATAAAATTCTTCCCAACTGTTCCGTTGAAGAGTTCATTGATATACATTTATAAATTGGGGAGTTAAGATTCAGCCTAATTTTCAATAGTTCTTTTTAATCAGCACAATAAAATTATTTAAAGGAAAGACATTAGGTCGTTTTTAATCATTTGGATTATATTGCGCTGGAAGGATTCTCAAGGTGCAGCAATCAGAATAAAATAGGACATAGTCCCTTCCCAAAAGGCCAAACTGTTTATAAATATCGATGAAATTAAGAAAAAATTCAATCGGCTCATGATGAAACTTTTTTTTTTTCTTTGAAATCCCGATTTCAAAGTGTGCGGGTAACGTCATCCAAACAGTAAAATAAAGCCTTTTACAAAAATAACTATTGCGTTGTACTATGTGAGGTTGTTCATGTAACACACCTTTCTCTGTGTGACAAACCTCAAACCACGAAAAAAAACCCGTATCCGTATCTGTACCAGTGGGATGTAATCTAAGGCCCTAACCGTATTCGCTCTATTGTAGTGCACAGACAGAGGTTGCTTTGCTTTTTTTGTAATGAAAAACAATTTTTGATACAGAACGTAACAGTTTTAATTTAAAGCGATTTTAGCTGCTGTTTTGAAATCTGCAGCATTCCTCAGTTCCTTACTGTAACCTGGTAACCATCCATGTGCCAGTGTCGCGGGTGCGTCTATTCAAGTAATTATGGTATGTAAAACACGTCTTTCACCACTTCCTCAAGGAATGAGCAGATTTGTCTAAACAATCGCGTATAGGAAAGAAAGGTTAGACTGACCAAAAATAGACTACCTTTTCAATCTTTGACGGGACAGAATGTACCATTCCTAGTGAACATTTAACGATGAACGTTTTTGTGCTATCAGTGAGACAAGGTTAGTGTATATCACAGGTTTTTTTGTCTCTTTCGCATAAATGCCCAGAGGACAGAAGCCATTGTTGCTGTCTTTGCGATGTTGCGATTTTGTGTTGGAGTATTTTCTCGCTCCGGCATGTAGTGGTCGCTCTACACACTCCCTGTACAGGTGCGAAATAAACAATTGGGTAAATGATTTCCATTTAATCTCCATTTTTACCTCCATTTTAAACTGTTTCGGCAAAATAAAAACTAAAATTAAAAAGCATGACTTTTCTTCTTTCTCGTTCTGGAATCGTGAAAGGACACGTGTAAATCACACATGTCCATTTAGAACATGTCCACAATTCATGCCGGAAATATCTCGTGGCAGACAACGACAGTTTCATATTTGGATGACTAGAAATGCCAGGAATCTCAAGTTTTGTTGACATAAATACATAACAAGAGGAGAGGTAAACAGACCCACCTGTTTCATGTTCTAGACCTTCTTTAAACACGAGATTTTGTTTAGAATTGTTTGATTTATCTGTTACGTGTTGTGCGTCTGTAGAGATAGGAACAAATACTACCGTATCAGCATATAGTGATTTCAAAGGTTGTCAACTTTTAAAGTTTCTTTTTTAATCTATTCTGCCTAATAAGGCAAATTTATCAAATTCAGCGGGTAATTTTTCGCTATTACTGGAAAAGTAACGAGTATCTACGTCTTACACAAATTTAAGTCAAATGTCAATTATTTTTCTAATAACAGAATTAATTTGCCTGATAATGGGGCAATCTTGCGCAAAGAATGCAGCATGAATTCCCATTGTCTCATAATTGAATTAAAAATCTTGGGCTGAGTTGCCGGTCAGAACATAAGACCTGTATAGTTTGACGTTAATTTTTTCAATATGTAAACTAAAAAGAAATTGTGTATCACAGTCATCGGGAAGAACTTTTAGATTTCACCATCCTTTATTTCATCAAACTAATTGTAACCAATCACAATAATCCTTGGAAAGGGGGGATTTGGTTATGGTACAGGGTTTCTTATTGGGCGTTAACTTTATAAGTTTACATGATTACTCTACTTAACATTAAGTAGAGTAATTTATACTATGATAGTATCGATTGTTGACTTTAATATGGATAAGTACTGAAGTACAAGGTACAAGTATTGCGGATAAATTTAATGTTATAATCTACTTGTGCCACCGTAACAGTGGTAACCGAGATATTGAGACAAAGATAAGTGGTATGTAGTAAATGTTTAGTTTAAATGAAGAGGGGTGAATCCAGTTGGTGTTGCTGCAATTTTGAGTTTTGGCAGTGCAAAACCAAAATAAAACAAAATGAACAAAAACAAAATGAACAAAAAGACAAAGGAACAAAAATTTACATTAAAGACGGTGTAATAACAAACAGGAAAAAAGTATTCAAATAAATAATTACAAATATGAGATTGAAGGGTTACCAAGATTGATTGCCCATTGCAATGCGCACGTTCTGCGGAAAAGCTCAGCCTATGCCCCACATGACTGACTTACAGTCGACAATGAGACAACTAAGTTTATAATAAAATAGTTTGGAAACATTTGCATAAATTCTACTCTTTCTAGAAATTGTGCAATGAAAATTTCAATCATTTTGAAAAGATTCTTCACTCATGACTAGAAATTGACTGATCACGAACATGTATTGATGCAAGTAGCCAATCACAGTGCGCCAAACTTGATATTGTTCTTCCTCATTCCTTTCGGCTTGAAGCTTTATGTATTCGAGAGAAACTAGATTTGTGTTCCTGGCAGCCATTGCAGAAAAGTTGGACCAGGGCCCCCTCACCCCACCCCCACTGTCAGACTAGAATCAAGCACAACATGGTGGCTGGGGAAAATGCATTTCTTGCCATTTCAGACAATTCTGTGAAAGGTTGGGCATGAGGCTTTGTACACCGTCAGGTTATTTCTCGTTTTCTTTAGTATGTGATATGATTTTTTGCTTTCTGAGGTACTTGTGATTAGTTGATCCCATTTAGCAGCGATGAAAGTGATTTCCCACAGAAGGTCGTTACTGTGTTGTTCCTTGCGGGAAATGGTACCAAAGACCACAGAGGAAACCTGCACAGTTCCTCATACCCGCACTCATACTCACATTATAACAGTATTTACACAACTACAACACATTTCTTGCAAAAGAGTGTCGCAATATGGACAAAAAACGTGAGGAAATGTGGACTCTAATCTACTCTAGAAAACTGTTTTATTAACAGGATACTTAGATTAGAATGTTAAAAACGCCTTTCTGTTTGTTTTGTATAAATTTATGTAAGGCACATATCCGTGAGCCAAACAAGATCATCTCTCAACTCGCAACAAGTCTCGACGCCTAAACGTGTCTTAAAATAGTGCTGAGTGATGTACTCTGTGTTTGGTTTTACTGTCAGGTGACTGAAGAACGCATGTGGTGTAGTAATTATACACAGGTTTATTGACATGATGTATTCTTTGTTGGTGTTTTCAGGAGAAGAAAAAGCATTACGTCTGAACGATCAATATTGAAAGGATGGTTCAGTAAGAAACCAAAACCAAAGTTAAACTCAAGAGACTTTATCAGCACAGAATTAAAGAATTTAAAGGACATTAATGAAATTAAGGAATATAAGAGTGCCCTTATGGAAGACAATGAAATTTCAAGACGTACTTGTAAGAGCAAAGAACAAGTTGTAAAATCAAAAGAGACTCTCGAGGATGTGGGACAAACTGCAAAACCAAAAGTGATTCTGAAAGGTGCGGAAAAAGTTGTAAAATCAAAAGAGACTCTTAAAGATGCAGGGCTAACTGTAAAACCAAAGACTACTGACCAGAATGTAAAATCAAAAGTTACTCTTAAGGAACAAGCACAGGCCGCAAAGCCAAATGTTACTGTCAAGGACACAGGGCAGGCTGTAAAACCAAAAGATAGTCTCAAGGGCGTTATAAACGATTCTGTAAAGGATTTAGATAAGCAAACCCTTCAAAGTGATACAAATCTGCCAGTCAAAGTTAGTGACAAGATCCCTCAGGTTTCAGATAATGAAAGTGTAACCTCAGAGAACACACCTAGTGAAATAAAGAGTAACAGAAAGCATCTGTTTAGGAGGTCTATCAGTCTCAGGAGGAGTTTGTTTAGGAGGTCACAAAAGAAAAAACAAAAAAGTTTAGAGCTGTCCTCATCAAGAAGTGTCATTGTACAGTCAGGAGGAGCTGGGCGTCTTGCACAATCAGCAGGTGTTATTGCACAACCCAGATCAAAAGCTGCTGACTCAGCATGCCCATCACCCTCTGATTCTGGTATCGAGGACAACGTAACGGATACGTCCACAACTGTAAGTATTCATTTTCTCTAGTTTTATACCCATACACATTCACTTGAAAATGCAACATTACACTACAAGTTTCCAAGCAGGGGTACCCGCCTGTTAGCTAGCGACCTCTCTCGATAACTAGTCTCATTCATCTTGCTGTACAGCTCACGATTGACTCCTGCTGCAGTAGGGTACAAAGCATGACATACAAAGCGCGATTTTACAGCTAAAATTGTGTGATGGTGTGCTGACTGCAATGGTAACGCATAGGAATTTCCGATGCCCCACAAGTGTGGCAGCACCTGATGGGCAACAAATACACGTTACACTTCCTACCCAACCGGATGCATGTTAGAAAAGGTCCCAGCCAGGTATGTTAACCAGTGTTGGCAGGTCTTGCACTGAGAGGTCACTCAATACATTCCTTACTTTAAAACCAACACTTGAAGTTCCAAACCGGGACACCAGTGGCCCCACAAATGGTTACGTGCTGATCCCAGAACGTTTCCAACTGTTTAGAAGGTGAATACACAAGTGGGGCTTTCGCCATCAAACTGGGCGATCGCAGGTTTCTATCTCAGTCCTACCGTTGATGTTGGGCAAGTCAAGCTACATACACACCCACCACCAAGGTGTAAAACTGGGACCAGTGGAATGTACATGCGTGGCATGCTCCAGGCTAGTTGGCTCACATTGGGTTCGATCACTGCCCATCTTGCCGCTATTCAATCATATTTGTCAGCCTCTAGATTGTGGCTCCCCTATTGTCTGTACTTGCTGTGTAGAGTGCATGACCTTCACATTAAGTTTTTCCACATGGTTGACGTGAACCAATTCCAGTTCACTCTCATTCAGTCTCTACAACAGCTGTTTACTACAATTGCAATCATGTTGTACTATGTGTGAAATCTGACAAGAGGACAGAATTATCAGGTCGGGCCAAGTTTGTAAACATTCAAGGACAAACTTGTCAATCACTAATGAATGAAGGAAACTGTCTAATGAAATTCAGGTAAAGTCTGGGGAGCACAGTAGCAACACCTATTGTAAGTGCCTTTCATTCAGAAAATAGATTCAGAAAATAAATCGTATTGTTGGTGGCCCTATGCTAGCGAGATTGAAGGCCTAAACCGTGTAGAATTTGTAGTCGAAAGGCCTAAATGTATTACTCATTTCCTATTGTGTATTTTTTCGTTCATATTCCAATATTACACCAAGGTTAGGTGTGTTCTTTCGTTATACCGTCCATTTTATGCCGCTTGTCCTCAGCTAATTTACCTGATATTTTATCAGCCTTAATAAAGCATAAAGTAGAATTAAGATAACGAGCGTGGATCATACAGAAAGGTTAGTTTTAGTTAGTAGATGGGTCAACGATGTGATTAAAATGTAAGAAGGTGGTGCGGTGGCGTCATAATAAAATTGGATTGCCGCCCCAACGAAAAGTTGCCGCCAGTGCTCTTTTGAATGTCTGACGCAACAGAGGATGAAATGTCTGTTCATGCATTTTCATGTGGTTTTTTTCGACTGAAAGACACAGCATGGAATTCCATTGTCATAAAATGAAATCAATTTCAGGAGCTGATTAATTTACTTTGTACATTTTGAGTACCTTTGCTTTCAACTGGTCGCCCATTTGGGCGATGCTTTCTTACACCACTGCTTGTACAGCAGAACTATTTCGTTTATTCCAATTCAAGTTTAAAGATGAAAGAATAGATATAGTCACGCAATTTGAAACTGCTCAGTCATTTGGACATTAGCCACTGAAGAGATCACACCTTTACATGGGCACACAAGGCTGAACTAGTGGTAAAAGGCTGGATGTTCTCTGTGCAGTGACTGGGGAAGAAATGAATAAATAAGTCGGCAGAGTTTGCCTTTTATAGGGGCACTGGCTCCAGCTGACTGTTCACATAGTCAAAGCATCCAGACCTATTGTGAATCTGAGACTTCCATTGTGACTAATTACAATCCATATTGTCTTAATGCACTCAGCCGAACTAGTGTCAAAAATTTGACATGTACAATATCAAAGATGGCCATCCCTAAATAAATTTCTTGTGACCAATACTGGGCAACCAGTTTGCCTGTTTCATTCGGGGATATAAAAAATGTTTCTTTCATCTTTAACAGGATTATTTGTTGTCTTGATTAACAATAGGGTACAATAGAATTTCGCATGCATACATTGCAATTCAAATTGTATGTTAGGAAATTCGTCATTTTTGCTAAGTGAAACGTGTGATAATATGTTGGACTTCGGAAGTTCCTGTAGTAAGCTTATGGACAAAAGTTCATCGGTAAAAAAAATTGATGGGGCAGCACCTGACGGGCCATAAATCCAATGTATATTTTGTATTCTGATGAAAATCACAGCGCATATGTCTATTTTTCCGAATTATTACCAGTCATTTCCTTAATAATCTGAAGTTACACAATTTTGAAAATAACTTGTTAATGTCAGTCTCGTTATCACGAGGTCCATATATCGTGATGATATGTTGGACTGCAGTAGTAAGCTGCAATACACTGGCTTGTCCGTCAAATGGAAGGGTGCAGCACCTGATTGGTTATAAACAATATACTCATTTTGTATTCTCTTGTTAAGTTTGCTGAAGTTTCTTGAAACGACATGATGAACTTTTAGTACCAGTGCATCTGGATCTGCAAGAGATTAGTTTCGTCTTTGCCTCCAGATAATCCATATCAATCTGTTGCATTACAATAAGAGAAACATCATTTGTAAACAAATAGTTCGAGCTAATTTGCATAACAAAGCAGTGATTTGCATACTGCACTCAGCCTGTAGAGAATCTCAGATGATGCAATGAGAACTGGTTCAGGTCACGCACTGTATTACCATAAATCGTCTCAGTGCGTCTATTTTTAGCTCAATGCATGCAGTAGTATGGACGTTTGAGCACGTAACAATGCAAAACTACTTAAAGATGAACGCGGCGTCTTTAGAATGTTTATTTCTAGCTCTGTGCAAATCATTGATGAGTGTGACATGTGACGGTGTGCAGTTACTTAAAGATGATTGCCACGGTTTTAGGCTTGACAAAAATAAACTCCCAAAGACTTTTACCTTAACAATAATTATCAAATTTAAAAATGAATAAAAATTCATGTTGTGCCATGGACATGCATATGAAATTAAGAAATTTTCAATTTGAAAAACACACACAAAACATAAATTGCAACATGAAAATACCCTCGCCTTATATGTCGTACAATAGAAAAGGACGGTATTTTTTGATTTGCCAAAGTGACATTTGCATTTGTCAAAAGACTTGAGACTTCGGTTAAAGTTACCACCAGGAGTGCTGCAGTCTAGAGACTGCAGTTAGAGTTAACACCAGGAGTGCCACAGGCTTTCCTGCCTTACCTGCACCTGCAAGTCACGTGACAGTCTACAGACTATCCTATTGGTTAATTAGAGTTACATGTTAGCATCATTACTAGCCATCTTTAATCAGTTCAACTTGCACCTTTCAAGAGACTACATGTATTTTGTACCAGAGTTAATAAATTATGTTCGAAGTCTAGAAACTCTCGTTCTAGTCTTTTTACAAAAGCCATTTGACTCTGTAACCAACCTGCATTCATTGGGCCACCCTCACTCAAAATTTATGCAATGAAAGTCAATTTAAGAGGTCACGAACTTGTTAAGATCTTTCTTAGATCGGTCACAGTTGAGTATGAATGTCCTGGCGAGGCTTGCTTGGTTCTGTGACGGTTCTGACGCTCTGAGCATGAATCCTGCAGCCGCCACCATGTTCCACACCTGACCCTTGTTCGGAAGTTCGATAAGCTTCTCGGCTGCGTTTATCAGGTAGCCAATCAGATTGTTGAAGAACATGAAATTCTCAAGGGCAATGGTTCCTGATTCAACCACCTGAAATGTGAATGATTTGCATGTCAAAATCTTTGGCGTATAAATGTCGATATAAATATTTCTTGATAATTCATTGGAGTAGATGAAAAAATTTGACATCATGTTGTGCTTTTCCCCTCTCTCAAGCTATGTCTAAATTTCTACTTTGGGATAAAGTATTTTTGACCATAGCCTTGACCTTGGCCTTTACTTCGTGTATCGGGAATGTAATAATTTATGCTTTCTGTAACGACATTACACTTCCGAAAGCGATGGACAGAATTTTACAGATATTTGTACATGTAAACAAACCGTCAAAATCCTTAATGGGACAACAGTCTTTTGTATTCTCGAAATGTATAATTCATACAGTTTTGCTCTCGTGAAGTTGTTGGGAAAATTTACAGTCTGAATAAGATTCTTCCATCTGTAACAATCAATCATTTCGAAACAAAAATTTATTATCTACACGCCCACTTACTGTTTTTCTGTAGTCACTGAGATAATCTTGGAATTTCTGTTTAGTGTCCAGGTGTCCTGGGAGAAGGTCTGGTCGAGGCCAGGTCACGGCTCTCAGGCGCTCATCCACCGCCGCTCTCCTAGCTGGTAAAACAAGGACAGGGTTCTCGGTATTCAACGCGTCTGGGTCGTGCGTCCTCACGAACGCTGCAGTGGTCCCTCTTTCATACTGATAAACACAGAAAGAATATTTGACTTGAGATCAGTTGACTATTTTTTTGGGCAATATTTAAAGCAGATTCCAGGCATAGGAGGAATTATTTTATATTTTCTCCTAAATTTGTAAATAAAGAGAAGGCCGCTACTAATACGAATGTTATTTTTTTGCCAACGTGAAGGTACTTGTATCTCAATGAATCATTGATAGGTTTTGCCCTGAAATGTTTACAAACTTACCTGACCCATTACCGAACCATTCTATCAGATTATTTTTTTGCCATTTATTTTTGAAGAACTTACTGACATTACAGTAAAAATGATTTTTGTAAACTTTGAAATGATGAAATATACAGATACAATAATTTTTACTTATGATTAAAAAAATTATTTATTAGGAAAAAACTTTTTTTTAAATTAATTCAGGTTACAGAGATGTTGAAGAAAATTTCTTACAAATACAAAGGGTGTCACCATTAGTAGATCATCTGATGTGGAGTTAAATAGAAATAGGGACATATTTTCTGTACTTTCAAATATAGT
>JBCAUI010545992.1:0-10594 GCA_038406195.1 Haplosyllis anthogorgicola
TTCTGAGACAAAGTGCATTATGGGATATATTTTAGGAAATGAGTTCATAAATGGTCCAAAACAGGGTAAAAATGCATCGTAATTGAATAGAACCCATGCAGTAGTGCTTCTTAGATCCTTATCTATTCCCTTACCAAGTTTCAGAACTCTTATGACTACATTTTCTGGCTAAAAATCAAGAAAAACTCATATCTCGGAAACCACTGATCATAGAGACTTCTAAATCAACATTCCCTTTTTTGCCAGTCCCAATTTTACACCCTGGCACATTTTCTTAATTTTGACAGAAAAAAGCGCCAAAATGGCTTGGAAATCCCTGCATATAGGTTTTGGGGTGTGCTGAATCTTTTGGCAGTGGTTTTGAGTCCCTACAATAAGTGGTTCCCAAGATCACAGTTATTTGGCAAAAAAGTGGTCCAAAATGGGGTAAAAATGCATTGTAATTGATTTTTCACCCAGAAAAACTGCCTTGATATTGCTGGAATTTGCATTTTAAATGTATTTTGACATGCTGATCACAATGGTGCATGTTAAAAGTCTGTACTGTCAATAGTTTTCGTTTGTCCCCCTAATATTGAGAATTTGATGAAATGGACATCAAATTTGGTAAGCCCCCATCTAAGCCCCCTCCCTCCATACCTCCCAAAGGGATTTGACCAATGTTTTGTAATACATTTTGAAAAAATTTTGCTGTTGAACATAAAAAAACCCCCACCACCATTTGATTTGGCACACCCCAAAAACCTATATGCACTGAAAATAAATTCCAAAATGGCACATAGTTGGATTTAAAGTGATGCATTTGAGTCCAAATGGCACATAGTTGGATTTAAACTGACGCGTTTGAGTCCAAACAGCACACAGTTGGATTTGAAGTGATGCGTTTGGGTCAAAAGGTACATAGTTGGATTTAAAGTGACGTGTTGGGGTCAAAACGGCACATAGTTAGATGTAGTGACATGTTTGGGTCAAAACGGCACATATTTCGAAATCAGGTATTTCTGAACATGTTCTCAATTATTACTGTCGCCAAGCAACAAAGACTTCCAACCAATTTACAATAATTCCAGTTTTTTCATTTATTTCTTCTACCAGGGCAAATTAGACAAATTAAGCAGACTAGGCAAATTTTACTAATTAGCCAGAAAAGTTTGCTATTTTTTTTTAGTAAATTACTACTAGTAATGACTTAAAATGAATAAATTGTGAAACCTACTCGATTTGAAGTGATGTGTCAAAACATGTCATCCTCCATAATTGAAATTGAAAACTGATAGAATTCCTGTCACCTAAAGGAATGGCACAGAAGGGAAGGAGGGGGGGGGGTCGGTACACCTGCATGGGTTATGCGAGCATCTGGTCCCAGGTCAAGCTGCAGCATCTGCCACCTTCCAGTGGGGGTGGGGGTGGGATGGGGGTAGGTCTGCATGCAGATAGACCTGTATGCACACATTGGGCTATGCCAGCATCTGGTTAAGGTCAAGCCACCTCACCAGCCACCTATCCTGCAAAGGATCATGGGAGAATGTTTTTTGTATTATGGGATGTATTGGGCAGCCATTTTGCACAAAGATTAAGCACAGTACACAGGAGTTAAGGTGAGAATTGGCTTGTTTTATGAGTGTAAAGTGACACGCGTGATAGACTTTTTACCCGCCTACCCGGGTAATTTCTCTAGTTGTCTGCTTGTAGGTCATCCGGTGCAACAGAGACGACAGACCGCTCGAGGCGACAGATGGCGAGTATGAACCATCCGCAACTTACCCCACAGAGGCGGGCGCAGAGCCTCAACAATCTCTCCTCGTGACCCACAATTACTTTATAGCTCGAAACACTCGGAGGATCAAAGACGATATATCTCAGTGCAGACCCTATGGCACTCGAACCGTGACACATTTTCCACCACCAGGAGGTGCTGCCGATTGTAACTGTGATCGGTGTCGCCTTTGGTCGCCGTGTTTTTCTCTCGTGTATTTAGACTATCTTTCTGAATACAGTCCTCCGAACTTAAAACTCTATGTAAAGAGTGTAGAAAACACACGGGCTCCGTCCGAGTCACCTATTCTGGAAGGAATCTCACAAAAGTTGAAGGAAAGAAGCTCACCAAGGATGTCACAATCAGCATCCGCAGAAAATTCAGCAAAGTCATGCATTGAAGGACCTAGACATTTGCAGATGCGATCCAATTCAAAATTTGAGTGTGACTTTCCAAATGAAGTGCCATTTGGGTCAATGCATGCTGCTGGCCATTTGGAAGACGATCCCCATTTGCATGATCATCTCGATGTATGTAGTGCAGATAGCAGCTGTCTTCATCAGTGCACATCTACTGGTAATAGTCTTGCTTATGATAGAAGTGTCATGTTCCAGCCTGAAACAGTATCCAATCAGTTTTACGAGTTTGAGATCCCACAATACCAGGGACACAGCAATATGTTACCAAATTTGCATGTCAGGCATGCTCTGGCATCAAGAGGCAAGTATAAAAATAAGCCCAATAGTAGGAATGGTTGGCTACCGAGGTTTCAATACACACAAAGACGATAAATTCGAGTTTGTATGTTTGAGAAGTGTGAGGCTTTCTAAAAATAACTTCAGTCTAAATCCAGAGGCGGTTTCTGCAGTTGCAGATCCAAGGAAATTGGCAATTTCAGATTTTGGATTCAGAAACTATTAAATCTTCGTGTATTGTAACCTTGAGAACTCTAAAGGACCCATAACCATGTTCTAAGACGTTTTGTATCTATAATTACTCTAGCTAAGTTAAATTATTTATCTTGATGCAACTTGGACAAATACGATGTTTTGTCCAATAAATATGAACATGAGCATGAACAACCAAAGGGTCACAACTTTAAGGTCAAAACAAAAGTTTGGATAGAAAACAGTAGGGGACCCACTGTAAAAATATGCGTCATCTTGTTAACACGACTGTAAACCATTACTTATCTGTGATATGTTAATCTTTATATTTTGTAAAGAATTGTTGTTAAGTCTGGTGGTAATTTACGCAAAGTATCTGAAAGGGCTCGACTGTGATAGCTTTAATAGACGTCCGAATAATGTAAACTCGAACATATGTGTACCAAGGCAGCATTGATCTTATTTCATTCTATTTACGTATATATTACGAACCGTAGTTGATGAAAAAACAAAACGGTTGTTGGGTATGCTTCAACTTGCCCCATTAATAGTTGTCTGCCAATTTGCGAGATCTTGATAGACATGTGGCTATTGATACAATACAAATGTGCTTAAATAATTTAATACATACCGTATAGGTCGTATTTATGGCGCACTGCACGAAGAGTTAATTTTGGGGGTGCGCCTTATTTACAATAAACTCAGAGTAGTTTATGGAATACATTACGTGTCAGTGTTGTGTGTTTTTTACATGGGAAAGAGGGCTAATAGTTGCATATGATGTATGGAAGTTAATCTTTTCAAAGCACCAGAGGGGAGTGTTAAGAGAAAAAGCAATAAGCATGTGCTAAAATCACTTTCGGAACATGTGTAAACCAAAAGTTGTGAGTGATGACAGTTAAAGATTGGAAACACTGACTGGAAAAATGTATGTAGATCAGCTAAAAAATAGGGGGTGCGCCTTAATTAGGGCATGCGCCATAAATACGACCTACATGGTAGATGTTGTTTTGGAAGTGATTGTCGTCAACTTTGCTTCTGAACTACTATCTTAATAAAAAATACCGGTTCCTACAAGTAAAGTTGCTTGTTCTTCTGTGCTAAGCAGTTTTACATCTTATACATACAACATTAAGCACATTACAGTTTGTTACTGCTTTATTATTAAAATTTAATCTCCTAGTTTTGTATTGATCATTTGTCAGTTTTAATGTCTGTTAATTTATATTTACAAAATGCAGCAATCATGATGTAGCAGAAATAATACTGTAGTTACGTTTTTCTTTTTACACACTCGTTTTCAAACATGTACGAGTAATCTTATTTTTAACCTGTCTTTATATTATCCAGGGATGTCAATTGATGCCTTAATCTGTCGGTCAGATTTGACACGCATGTTCATTCATAGGTGGATTTAGGGTTTAACATTTTCATGTCGCTTCCCTGATTTTAGCCGAAAATTGAGTAGGTGCACCCCTATTTGGCATTGGTGTCCCACCTGTGGGAAATCATGGTTTGGGCATTGTTAAAAATTAGAGATGGGACCGAATCGCAATTTTTCAAACCGGTTGTTGGTTTTGAAAACCAAACGATTATTGGTTTTATTTGGTTTTCATAAACGCTGAGAAGTTGTCTATGCCAACAAGATATTTGGTGTGTGGGTGCAGTTAGAGATGCATTAAATGACTTACAGTCAAGTTAAAATCACTTTAATACCTATGAAGATGCATCAGTAAAAATTTCATGACAGGTTTGTGATCAAAATATCACCATTCCGTTTAAAAATTAAGACTTTTTACTGGCTTTAGAAGGGAGAAATAAAACCAAATAATTGAATTTTTAATCATCACAACCGGTTACATGAAAAAAATTCGGTACAAACGAATACGGGCACCGTTTCCAAACTCTATTGAAAATTTCAAGTAGATAGAGGCACCAAACACTGGTTCTAGTATTTATATTTGATTTATTCGGGCTTTCTACAGGTCCAACCGGTTTCGACTATTTTTGTCTTCTTCAGGAACCGTTACTAGGCTGATTTGAATTGTTTTATATATCAAAGTGTGGTGGATGGAGTCATTCATTTCTTTAGTTTCGGCAAAAATTTTTTTAGAGGTTCTGGGGGGGTGTTCCCCCATGTTATAAGTCTGAAAATCTCAGTTCTTCAAGTATCATGTCATCTGTGGTTCCAATACTGTCTATAATGGTCCAGTCTGTATCGTCTAGGGCTCCCTCTAGTTCTTTCATGGCTTCGGATAGTATATCCGGGATTTCTGTAGTAGATGGTGTGGGTGATCTTATTTAAAAATATATGTCACATTGACATAATATTTGTTGTGCATGGAGGGAGGACACATGTGCATTATTTAACATTACCTTTCTCAGTCTTGCAGCAGTTTCAAGCTGTTTGTCCATTGTTATAGTTTTTTCTTCCTGTGTATTCTTGTCGATAGTTGCCTCTTCAAAGCCTTTGGCCATTTCATTCAGTCGTATGTCGAGTGCCTGAAACGCCGAAGCACCATTCATATCATTTCCTATTCTAAGGCAATTACATGTAATATTGTCAGATAATAGCTAACGTGTAATTTAGCAATTACCTTTCTTTTATTTTCCAGAACATTCATTTTGTGTTCTGCATTGTCAATTGCTTGTGTGGTCTCCTCAACTTTCTTGTGCAACGGTTTCACCTTGGAAATCATTATTCTGTGATACCTGTTGATCAGAAACAAAAAAGTTTGGACAATACGGAATGCAGATGTACTGCCTGATGTTGATTTTAGATTATGCAAAAATTATTGTATCACTTCAAGTACCGTACATTGCCTAATTAACGTGCATGCTTTAATTAATGCACACACCCCTCCTTTTTAGCTGACTTATTGAACATTTTGCATGCATATATATCAACTACACGTATGCACTTCTCATATTCAACACATTACAAAATGATAGACTTTTAAATCTGTCACACCTTCAAGACTAAAATTACAACCCATATCATGCACATTAATAAACTTTAAGGTGTTTGGTACCCTTGTTTCACAAAAAAAATAGACTCATAAATCATAAATGTAAGGTGTTACTAAGTGCGTTTCTATTTTCAGTCTTCAACGGATGCTGCCTGGGAGTTGGCAGTGAAGGTCCTTAAATAATGAGCATGTACAAATATAACTCCTTCGCACATGTGCGTTAATTAGGCAATACACGGTATATCATTTTCTCAATAGTATTTTACTAACAAACACTATTTTTTTCTGTTTTGTCTAATGCAAAGTTACCTTATTACTTACCTGCAAACACCTTTAACCCATTTGCACAGCGAAACACATGCTTTATTCTCAGACTTTCTCTCCATTGTCTGTAGGTCAAAAGACGGTTTCTTGAGATAAGGTTCAACGAGTACCAAAGTTTGTTCTGGCATGACGTTGTCGTCAAAAGTCACCAGTTCTTCTATCATTCTTTCCAGATTTGCCATCTGACGTTTAGCACCCTTCTGCCATGTCAAGTCTGCTTGAGGATTTTTCACTAGAAAAATAATCACAGTAAGATTGAAACAAAATGTACATCAAAACTCAATATCTCACACCATAAATCTGCTGCTTTGTGATAGAACACAAGATTGATGTTCCTGGATGAACATAACAGACTATCTTCCTTATCAGTATTCTACAAATGCTATTTATTTTACTACTTACAAATCATTATAACTGCAGCCATCAAATCCTCAATGTCGATAATAGGCTTCTGCATACCCCGTAATTCAGCCAAACTTTCGATATCAATTTCTCTGACGACCTTTTTGGTATCATTCACTATAGCGATGGCTTTGTAAACAGCTCTTTCATGTGCTACCTGGTACTCAGGTAATAACTACAAAAAAGAAAAATATTTATATTCAACTGACCCTTGGTTCTCAAGTAACAAAAACATGTCAGTGTCTCCAAACGTACACACGTACTCATTGATGATACTGTACCTTTTTCAACTTCTGTATCTTTTCCATTTGTGCCTTAACGATTCTGACTTGTTGTTCAGTTATTGCAGTGTCCTGGCCAATCTGTGACAGCATCTTACAAGTTCCCTAATATTAACGAGCAATACATTAATAGTTGTACATTGTCAACTTCAGAAATACATAAAAGATAAAACATCAATAAATGCTATTCCCATTTTATCAGTGATAATTTTGAACGCACCTGCTTTCTCTCTTCTAGTACCTGTCTCTCATGTTCTAGTGTTCGCTGCAGTCGAGCAGCAAGCTGATTTTCATTTTGAACTTGGGTGTTCATTGACTGATGTATTTCATGAGCCTCATGAACCTCTTTGTAACGGGACTGAGCCATCGTAATAAATCTATAAAGGTGACAATAAATGATACAAATAAATGTTTGCTTAAGTAGGCAGCCAAGTGTAATATGTGCCCAATATAACTCCATTCCATCATGCTGTTTTCATGTAATGTCCTAGGATACAGGAGTAAAGGCGCCAAGTCCTACTTTGTGTAATTTCGTTAATTGTAACGGGTGTTAATTCAAAGAGATTGTTATGTGTTATGTACACTCATTTCCCTGAGAATCTGTAAATGCAAATTACCTTTCAACAAACTTTTCGTAGCTTGTATTCGTGACGTGATGATACTGCCCAGTTCCTTGTTCCTGACCATCCTGTTGTCGTAACACAATGTGCATTGTCGCCAGTAAATGAGCTATGTTCTCTCTTTGCACTTTATCCATCCATTTAATAGCTATAACATAAAAGAATAAATTTTGATAAATGTTTTGGGGTAATATAATAAAAGTCTGCGTATTTCTGCAAGTTCCCATAGATAAGAAGTAGTTGCACAAATATCAATACTTACACTTCAGATGATATGCAGCATGCTTTATTAGATGTAGCTTCGTCCAGTGTGGGAACCACATGAAGGTGACATGTTTGGTAAAATGAGGATATTCTCTACATCTACGCTGAAACCTGGGGCCTTCAGAGTTGATAAAACACACTCGGAAATTCTTCCGCACAGTACTGTATTATAAGAAAAAAAGTCATTATAATTCAAGCTCTAATGCTCTAAAAATTACACTATGAAATGTATTATTTTAACCTTTGAGTATTCATAAAATAGTGAGTACAGGCATCTTACTTGAGGAAGAAGTCCCATGCAACCTCTCTGGTGTACGTGAGGCCAGCCTGGGTGACTTCGGTTCTGATGCTGTTGATAATTGTCGTCATTTCCTCTGACGTGAACAGGTGTGTGATATCTGCTCCAACGATGAATTCGGCAAGATAAACAATATAATCTTCATCTAATAGTTCGTCTTCTTCCAGGAGAAAGAGGATTTTTTCACCCTACAAAAGAAATAAAATTTCTGAGACAATGATCTGAGATCATTAACATACGCAGGTGTGTGTAATGTGTGTACATTTGTGAAGATGTTGGCGTTGCCACACATTAGTTTTAAAAACCAGAAAAACTTGATCTGGGACTCTACAACAGCAAAGTTTATTTTGACTCTGAAACTCTTTTATACACATTTACAAAAAATAAAATTTACTCACACCAATTTTGAAACTCTTTTATACACATTTACAAAAAATAAAATTTACTCACACCTAAATTACTATAACTGTTACCTTCACTCCAGCCCTTGTGTAGGCCGTCACGAGATCAGACTTAAACGACTCCATTTTATATTCCATTGGACTGGACACCGGGCTGGGATTTATCTTGTAGGTTGTGTAGCCGCAGAGATGAGCAGCCAGATTAGCCATAATGAAACATCGACCAGGAGAGCCTTCCGCCACCATGACAACATGTGCTCCTTGGTGAGGTGAAGCTATCATCTGTGCCAATCTGCATACTTGTTCCAACACAATCTGCAACAGATAGAGTTACCTGACCTTGTTGTACCACAGCTATCGCCAGTTCAGGCATCAATTGCCGTTGATAACTTTTAACTTCCCTGCTAGGAACTCATCCAAGAACTCAACTAGCCTTGATGCGAGTTATCCCTCACATCAGCCCCATCACATCATTACACCTTGGTTTGGTGAGGCTGTTATTTCTTAATACACTGCCCAGTGTCTCTACCCTGTTCAGGAATGAAACCTGGGTTGCCTTACAGCAACACTATGTACGAACCAGTAGACTACAGGGGTCACATCGTAGAAAACGTATTGACAGATGGAAATAGTTGGATAAATGTGTGTAGGGGTACATCGATATTTATTGCACAAATTGTATGCTGTTGAAAATTTAGACATTGACCTTTTTAGTTATAAATATCTGCAAAATAATTTACCCTGTAAAGAGATAGTTTAATCCTTGGATGAGTCTTGTTATACTCCTCCACTGCTCGCTCCACAAGGTTCCTTACTTTTGCGACATCATACATAGGTTTGACCATGTTAGTTTGTACTTCATTGGGGTCGATATTCTTCTGATTGTTGCCCAGTATGTTACCAGCAGTAACGATTCCACTGTCTTGCTCCATCAAATTACAGTATATTGGTTTCTCTTTCTGGCTAAGTATTTCAATCTGAAAATAACGAGATTCTCCCTGAAAAATTTATTCATTTTATTTGTTGGATTAACCTGATCCTACACCATGTAGTTGTTCCGTGCATTGCTTTACGTTGTACTTACATGATCAGGATTTGAGAAATCTTTACGAATGGCTGTCATCATGGCATGGTTGAAACGTTCTCTGTCCACTTCACTGACCATCCTCTGCCCATACGCCCACTGACACTCATTCTGCCACAGCTGCAGCACGAGACTCTTTTCGGATGTTGGTTTCAGGGACAGACAGAGGTTTCTTTTTTGAAAAGCAAGTTGGAACATCAGTTAATTACATGCATGTGCTAAAATAAACGAAAAGCATTGACATTAATTATCAACAGGTCCCTTGCACTTATAGCACTGCAGTACGTGTCCTGATTGTCACATTCCACTACAGTATATCCCCCTATGTGTACTTGGTTCCATTTCGTAACTAATTTGTTCCGTGTGATACTGGATAGATTACTTTATTTGTATTTGTCAATTAACAGACCCACGAAATACAGTAACTGTTTAGCTTTGGCTTTGGCTTAGTCTCACAGCAAAATATAGATAAGTGCGTACTGGAAAATGTTTCTCAGATCTTTCATGGTAAATATGTAGTGACATCTCTCTGCTGTGGGAAGGAACATTGTCCTGAGACGATCTTGTAATTCGAGCGTTACCGTCACAAGAAGCGTCAACATTTCACGCATCGCCTCTTCTTCCACTTTCATGACATTTTTCACCTAAAATTATAGTCCCAGGTTAAAAGATACATTTTTAAACGATTTAATAGTTCGAATGACATTTCCACTCGTCATTATTTGTGGTTCCAATCCAACGTTATCCACTGTAGACTACAATTTCAGTTGACGCAATGACATTAGTTCTACGTAACATCTAGCTATACTCGGACTTTAAACTCAACTCTACTCCAGGAATCAGAAATACATGTAATGTACATAAAAAAACTAAATTATTCAGAGATTTATAACAGAAATTACAATGTCGAACTCTATTAACATAATCCAACTACCTGTCTATCCCCATCAAATAATTCCTATGAAAATACTTATTACATTAGACAGAGACAGGGTTCCTACATTCTCTCCGCGATGAGATTCCCTGACTTTTCCCTGATTTTCCAGTATTTTCAAGCCTTTTTCCAGACACACAAATGACAAATACTTTATCTAAATGTCACCTTCCTATGCTGTGTGTATGTTACTGAAAATGCATATGTACATAAGCTAGTAGTGAAAATAATAAGTGCTGTAAATTTTCAGGAAAAAGTCAATAAACTTGTAAAAATTGCTGAATCTCAGAAATAATGATTAAATAAAATCACAAAATTCCCTGATTTTTCCCTGATAGTTCATAATATTTCAAAATTCCCTGACTTTTCCCTGA